>NC_069427.1:5090332-5114629 GCF_026875155.1 Cherax quadricarinatus
CAACCCCATACCCATCCTTGGGCGGACTCACCACATACCCCTCCTGTGGGGAGTAGCCCACATACCATCCTGTGGCGAGTAACCACAACCCATCCCGTGGGCGGTTTGTAAACCCCATACCCATCCTGTGGGCTACTTACCCCTTTCCCCTCCGTAGCGGTATAACCACAACCCACCCCTTCGGTACTCACCCCTACCCATCCGGGGGGTAGAACCACAACCCACCCCTGGGCGGTATCACCCCATACCCATCCTTGGGGCGGATAACCCCATACCCATTTCCTGTGGGGGTAGTAACCACATACCCATCCTGTGGGCGGGAGTAACCACGACCCATCCGTGGGGATAGTAAACCACAACCCATCGGGGCGGTAGTAACCAAAATATCCACCGTGGGGGGTAGTCACCAAACCCCAAATGGGGCGGTGTCACCACATACCCTTCCTTGGGGGGTAGTACCCCAACCCTCCCGTGGGGGGTAGTCACCAAGTCCCCGTGGGGGGTCAACACTACCCATCCTTGGGCAGTATCACCCCATACCCAAATGTGGGCGGAGAAAACCCCATACCCATCCAGTGGGGGTATAGCCCAATCCCTCCTGTGGGGGGTATCACCACATCCCCATCCTTGGGGGGTAGTCACCACAAATACCCCTCCGGGGCGGTAGTAACCACATACCATCCTGTGGCGGTTTTTGCCACATAAAAACCCTTCCTGTGGCGGTATACCCCATACCCATCCGTGGGCAGATCCCACATACCCTCCTGTGGGCGGTATAAACATACCCATGCTGTGGGGGTAGTAGCCCCATTTTCCCTCCTGTGGGGGGTAGCACCACATACCCCTTCCGTGGGCGGTATAAACCACATCCCATCCTGTGGGCGGGAGTAACCACATACCCCTCCTTTGGGGGGTAGTAACCACATCCCTCCTGTCGGAAAACCACAAAACCCCTCCCTGTCGGTATCAAAAAGATTACAAAGGGGACATAATGGGGCCAGGACTGGGCCCAAAATTATGATATTGAAATATTACAGGGAATGAACTCCAGGGAGACTGGTCACTAATCATGCAAGTTACGTGGTAATAACTCCAGGTAGTTGGGCACCTCATGGGAATTACAGTGGAAAGAACTCCATAGATCTGGTCACAATCATGGCAAGTTACAGTGTAAGAACTCCAGGTAGATTCTGGTCACTAATCATGGCAAGTTACAGTGGTAATGAACTCAGGTAGATCTGGTCACACTCATGGGCTAGTTACAGTGGTACTGAAACTCCAGGTAGATTGGTCACATCATCGGCAAGTTAACCAGTGGTAATGAACTCCAGGTAGATCTGGTCACACTATGGCAAGTTACAGAGGTTAATGAACTCCAGGTAGAATCTGGTCACAATCATGGCAAGTTACGTGGTAAGAATCAGCTTCACTCCTATACATTGGTTACAGTCATGAACAAATTCAAAGTAATGAACACTGATACGTCCACACCTGGTCACAATTGTAATGAGTTATAAATACAAATATTAAGCTGGATCATTCACCCACACTAGCGCGCGCGCGACATACACAACCAGGGCGCACGCACGGGACACATTGCACACGAGCGTACAAATAGATGCATAACGGCAAGAACACACACACACACACAAAACAGAGGTATGATAAAGCTCACGGTTCAGGGAAGTGACTAGTAGCGACCAGTGAAGAGGCGGGCCAGGAGCTTGGCTCGACCTTGCAACCTCATCAAGGTGAGGTACAACTATGGTGGTAACACACCACCCCCCCCCCCCACACACACACAACACCTCTCCCCCACAACACACCACACACACACACACACACCACACACACACACGCATTCACACACACACAACAACACAACACACACACACACACACACACACACACACACCACACACACACACACACACAGGAGCTAAGGACTGGACTAAGACTTCGACCCCTGCAACACACAAATAGGTGAGTACAAATAGGTGAGTACACACATCATCCATCCTGTGGATGGTAGAAAGATCATGTGTACACAATAGGCTAGGAACTAGGCTCCCCAAATTCAAAATTCAAATTAAGTATATTCTCTATAAGGATTACATGTTGAATTTGCAGAATTTGGTTATTGTGTGGTTTAAATGTAGTTAATAATGATTACAGGAAGTGTACACTAAGAACGCCTAGCATGGCTAGGCATTTCGGCAGACTTCGTTTAATTCTTTATTTTTAAAATATTACAAATTATGAGGTAAGTTGGTATTATGGCTAGTGACTAAATACAGTTTGTGGGGGTTTTTTTTTTAAGCAATGTGTATGCTTTTGTTTTGGCACCTACCTAGGTTTCAGTATTTGCGTATCATAGGTATTCATTATTTTAAGATTGAGATAATATTTCTGTTTTATTGTCAAGGAGAGGGTGAGTAGAGTGTAAGTGTGAACCCCCATGTGTTATTCGTGTAGTTAGTTGACGGGGTGTATCAAGGGAGATAAGATTTTTCTAATGGTAGTTTTGAAGGTGATGAATGTGTCTGCAAGTTCAAGAGCTTCTCATGTAGGGTGTTCCCAGTTTTAGGGCTTTGACATACATTGAATTTTGTAAAGGTTTATTCGGACACGGGAATGTTGTAGAGATGTTTGTGTCTGGTGTATATGCCTTGGTTTCTGTCGCACAACTATCAAGAACGCGTTTTAGTCAGGGTTGATATTGGAGTTTAAGTCTGTAGATTAGATTGCACAGTAGTAAGTGTGTAGATGTACTGAACAGGAGTAAGTTTAGATCTATGAAGAGTGGGGGGGGGTGATGCCAGGGATTGGGTAATTAGATGATTATTCTTACTGCATGCAGCTTTTGTTGGGTATTATTGCTTAGTGTGTTGCTGCATGTTGATCCCCAACCCAAATAGCATAGATGAGGTATGGATCAATAAGTGAGTGTATAGTGTGAGAAGGGCATTTTTGCGGCACGTAGTATCGGATCTTAGGAGAGGATCCCAACCGTTTCGCCGAATAACTTTTTGGTTATGTGTTGGATAGGGTTACATGAATACATACGGAATTTATACTACAAGTCTTAAGAGTTCACTTATCTGTTACAAGCAAATTTAAGAAATTTGTGCTTAGATAATATCTGGTATCTTATTTCATTAATAAAATAATCTTGACAATGCCACATAATTTATATAAACTGTCTTTCTCGTGTTCCGCAATAAGTGACAGATGAAGCACAAGTGGTTTCAAGACAGTATCCATAATGCCTGATCACATAATTTACATTTAGTTTGATCATCATCTGTGGTCTGGCCAAACTGCCGGAAGTACTTGTAACAAGCCTAAGCATGGCCACTATAACATCAGTCTGTACTTGTAACCAAGCCTAAGCCTGCCACTAGGGGGCAGGACATCAGTCAGCATTTGTAACCAAAGCTAAGCCTGCCACAACAACATTAGTCAGTATTTTTAACCTGCCTAGCCTGGCCACTATCAAACCTCAGTCAGTACTTAGCCAAGCCTAACCTGGCCACTACAACATAGTCGTACTTTTAAACCAAGCCTAAGCCTGGCCACTACAACAGTGTTCACATTGCACGATGCTCCATAAACATACTTATCTTCGTTCATGTTATCATAAGTGGGTTATAGATCTGCTCAGGCTTCCCAATTGCATTCCTATAACACTCATTTTCAATATTTCTTCTCTCCTAATTAATATTCCCTAATGCTATACACAGTTTATACCAAAGTTAATATTCTACATTCTCCTTCTGCGTAGTCTTCTTGATAACATATCAACTTTATCATGAAAGGAGTAATCAATGTGTGAATGGAATCCATAGCATTGACATTAATTTCCTCTGTCCCTGATTTGAGTATCTATATCTGGCTTCTCCAATGAGCATGGTTTGTTGAGTCATTATATAGTCAAGAGACTTCAATGATGACATAGATCAGTAATGAGATAGAGTCCAAGCTCAGTGTCATAGGTAGCTTTTAGCGCCAGTAGGATTGCAAACATGAGAATTGACAAGGTGGAACAAAGGCAGATGTTCCAAGATTGACACGTAACAAGGACACAGTTGGAAAGTTGAAAACTCAGATGAATCACAGATGTTAGGAAGTATTTCTTCAGCCACAGAGTAGTCAGGAAGTGGAATAGTTTGGGAAGGAGCGATGTAGTGGAGGCAGGATCCATACATAGCTTTTAAGCAGAGGCATGATAAAGCTCACGGTTCAGGGAGAGTGACCTAGTACGACCAGTGAAGAGGCGGAGCCTAGAGGCTTGGACTCGAACCCCTGCAACCTCAACTAGGTGAGTACAACTAGGTGAGTACACACGAACATACACACACACACACAACACACACACCCACACACACACACACACACACAACACACGCCAAATACATCACACACACACACACACACACACACACACAACAACACGCACACACCACACACACAACACACACACACACACACACACACACAGCACACACAACACACACACACGCACACACACACACACACCCACACACACACACACATCACACACACACCACACCACACACACGCACACACACACACACACACACACACACACACACACACACACACACACACACATCACACACACACACAACACACACACACACACACACACAACACACAAATTTAAGAGTGGGGCAGGAAGATAGTAAGCTTGGTAAGAAATGGGGGAGGGAGCGATACGCTTGAGAGGCAGGAATATGGTAAGATACAGTCTTAGCACAGAAGCTAGATACAGTGCTTAGAAGGAGAAACTGCAAAGCGCTGAAAACAGATTAGAAGACAAATGACAATTCAGATTTGACATCAGGAAATTCAAAGTCAGGCGCAGACAAGGGGATGGTAAGCAACAACGGAGAACATGCCTACACGAGCCCTATCAGACCCACGTGGGGGCCAGGGAAAATATGATGAGCACACTAAGTATCAACGACAGGTCCGAAGACAATGAAGGTTTGTTATATGGCAGAGAGTTCTAACAGCCAACTGCAGTAGCAGGGAACCAGGTCCTATGTCAGGAGCGAGACAGTTCACTGAGAATAGAGTTTCAGATATGAACAGGGACTGAAGGCAAGAACATGTCAATGGAAGAAATAAACATGCCTCAGAGAAAGCATATGGAGAACTCAGTGAGGAGGAAAAGGCGAGGACATTTTTTGTGTACGTGGGCTTCCAAGAAGCCAAGGGGGCCAACTTTTGAAGAAATAAAACAGAGGAGAAAAAAATGATTGAAGGCATCATGAAAACAATAGTGGAGGGCAATATGACCCAGGTGACAATTTTCAGAGAATTGGGTGTTTGCTGAGTGAAGGATTACGGGCCTGTCAGAGTAACTTTCAAGGAAGAATCAGTTTGAACCAGATTCTGCAAGAGAAAGCAAACTGAGGAGCAAAGAGGTGGTTACCAGAGAGTATACCCTCGACCGCGACAGAACACAAGAGAAAAGGACTACACTGAAAAGAGAGGGTACAGAGACGCAAGGAGGAACGAGAAGCCAATGAAAATGATCAGGACCCAACACAGGAAGGAAGGGCAAACACACCCCACAGAAATCTCCCACCAAAAGACCCACCCCGCGACATTCCCACGCAACTGAGGCAACCTATACTACAACCCACTCACTTTCCCTATCTGCCCACCAACCCCCATATCCCAAACCATCACCCCAACAGGCTGTCCCTTATGGGCATTCCGACCCCACCCAAATCAACACAAACCCCACCTACACCACAGCCCCATATAGGCCCCCCACCAAGGCACTCGCTCCCCCAACCCCAATATACTTGCATGACCACAATGATAGAAAAGAACTAAAGGTTTGGAACACAAACGCGGATGGAATAACGAATAAACCTGAGGAGTGGAATGAAAGAACAGTGAAAAATCCCAGACATCACTAGCATTCACAGAAACAAAACTTCGCTGAGACAATACAGACACTATCTTCCCAGCAACAGGAATATCAGATCCTGAGGAAAGATAGAAGGAGTAGAGGGGAATGAGGGGGGTTGCACTGCTCATAAAACACCAATGGGGAATTGAGAAATGGAAGGCAAGGACATGATTGGAGAAAGAGACTACATTGTAGGTACAATTCATATCCGGAGAACATAAGTAGTCATTGGAGTGATGTATAACCCACCACAGAACTGCAGGAGCCAAGAGAGGAGTACGAGAAAAAAACAGGGTGATGTGGAACACACTGCTGCGATGGCAAGACGAGCTCACTCGAGCTGAGCAAAAGTTAACTGGTAATGGGCGATTTCAACCACAGGGAGAACGACTTGGAAAACCTGGAGCCACATGGGGGTCCCGAAACATGAGAAGCCAAGATGATGGATGTGTACTTGAAAACCTCATGCATCAACATGTCAGGATCACAACCAGAGAGAGAGGGGAGGATGGCCAGCAAGACTGGATCTTGAGTTCACCCTGAGCCAGTTCAGACATTGAGACATCAAATTACGAGAGGCCGCTTGGAGCTAGCGATCAGTGGGTTCTGAGTTTTGACTATATAGTAGAGTTACAAGTGGAGATAGGGTAACAGGAACTGACGGGACAGCCAAACTATAAAAGGGGGGACTACATAGGTAGGAGAAACTTCCTGCAGGAGGTTCAGATGGGACAGAGAATGGTAGGAAAATCATAAACGAGATGAATGGAATATGTGGCCACAAAGTGCAAGGAGGCAGAGGAAATATGTTCCCAAGGGAAACAGAAACTAATAGGAAGACCAAAACGAGTCCTGTTTAACCCCGAAGGTGTAGGGAGGCAAAAACTGAAGTGCAACAGAGAATGGAAAAGGTACAGGAAGCATAGGACCCCGGAAAACAAGGAATTAGTAGAAGAGCCAGAAACGAGTATGCGCAGATAAGGAGGGAGGCCCAGCGAACAGTATGAAAACGACATAGCATACGAAAGTCAAAATCTGAACCGCGAAACTGTCTGTATAGCCACATTAGGAGGAAGACAACAGTCAAAGGACCAGGGTGATAAGGCTGAGGAAAGAAGGTGGAGAACTCCAAAGAAACGATCAAAGGTATGTGAGGAGCTCAACAACGAGATTTAAGGAGTATTTACAGTAGAGACAGGAAGGACTCTGGGGGGGACAGACCAGATGGACAAAGCCAACAAGGAAACACCAACAAGTGTTGGACGACATACATACAGATGAGGAGGAGGTAAGAAACTGCCTAAGGGACATCGATACCTCAAAGGCATTGGGAACCGGACAATCTCCGTGGGTCCTTAGAGAGGGGAGCAGATATGTTGTGCGTACCACTTACCACAATCATCAACACATCCCTGGAAACTGGCAACTACTGAGGTATGGAAGACGGCAATGTAGTTCCCATTTTCAAAAATGGAGACAGAAAAGAGGCACTAAACTATAGACCTCTGTGTCATTGACGTGTTATATATGCAAAATTATGGAGGAAGATATCAGGAGGAGAGTGGTGGAGCACCTGTAACGGAACAGGAGTATAAATGCCAACCAGCACGGGATTCCACGGAAGGGCAAATCCTGTGTCACAAACCTTCTGGAATTTTATGATAAATACGAAGTATGACAAAGAGAGAGGGTGGGTTGATTGCATCTTCTTGGACTGCAAGAAGGCCTTTGAACAGTTTCCTCACAAAGATTAGTGCAGAAGCTAGAGCAACAGGCGCATATAACAGGAAGGGCACTGCAATGGACAGAGAGTACCTGACAGGGAGGCAACAACGAGTTCATGGTACGAATGATTATCCACAGTGGGCACCTTGACGAGCGGGGTCCCACAGGGGTCGGGTCCTAGGACCAGTGCTATTTTGGTATATGTGAACGACAGGACGGAAGGGTTAACTCAGAGTGTCCCTAGTTTGCAGATGATGTGAAGTAATGAAGAGAAATAAATCTGATGAGGACCAGGTCAGGACATCAAGAGACCTGGACAGACTGGACCACCTGGTCCAGCAAATGGCTTCGCGAATTTTAATCCTGCCAAATGCAAAGTCATGACGATAGGGGAAGGGCACAGAAGACTCACAGACAGAGTAATAGGCAAGTGGCCAAAGACTGCAAACCTCAAACTCAAGGAGAATGATCTTGGGGTGAGTATAACACCGAGCAGTCTCCCGGAAGCACACATTCAATCCAGATAACTGCTGCAACATATGGGCGCCTGCCAACCTGAGAACAGCATCCGACAACCTTAGTCAAGGACTCATTCAAGACACTGTACACCGTGTATGTCCCTGGCCCAAACTGAGTAAGCAGCACCTGTTTTGGAACCCGCACTTGATAAAGCAACGTCAAGAAACTAGAGAAAGTAACAAAGGTTGCAACAAGGTTAGTCTTCCAGGCTAAGGGGGAATGTCCTATGAAGAAAGATTAAGGTAAATCGGCCTGACGACACTGAGGACAGGAGGGTCAGGGAACATGATAACGACATATAAAATAACTGCGTGGAATAGATCAAGGTGACAAGTGCAAGGATGTTTCCAGGGGGACACAGAAACAAGAGGCCACAATTGGAAGTTGAAAGACACAAATGAGTCAGAGAGAAGTAGGAAGTATTCTTCAGTCATAGAGTTGTAAGGCAGTGGAATAGCCTAAAAATGACGAATGTGGAGGCAGGAATCCATACACAGTTTTTTAAGACGAGGTTTGATAAAGCTCATGGAGCGGGGAGAAGATAGGGCCTAGTAGCAACCGGTGAAGAGGCGGGGCCAGGAGCTTAGGAACTCGACCCCTGCAACCACAAATAGGTGAAGACAAAAAGTGATACACACACCCACACACACAAACTAACCTACACATTAGCTCATAAATCCCCACCACAACACACATTTTTTACGATAAGCTTAAGCAGCCTAGAACATCCCCAACATTATATAAAAAAAAGGGCTCTCAAAAGGGAGGACGTAAAGGCAAAGGAACCGATGATGGCTTGGGTCGGACAAGAAGAATGGGTAGAACGGCTCAAGAACAAAATGGAACAACAATGGGAGATAGTTAAAAACGAGCTTTGCAATAACATGTTAGAGCAATATCCTGCAGAGAGCAAGAAGTGTGAATCACGAGCTGTAGTAGCTGAGGCAAAAGATACAGAGATGGGAGGAAGAAATGGATGTGCTAAAGCAGGATCTAAACATGAGGTCTGAAAGGAGCAAGATGACGTGGGGAAATGAAACATCAGCAGGCAGCGAGGGGACTGAAGGAGGGATTGGATCTAAGCAGTCTTTTGCGCAGTAAATATCAGGCCATCATGGGTCCAGGGAGATGATTACTGAAACAGCGAAAGGAGATCTTAAATCGATGGATCCGAGTACAGAGCAACCACCCGGCGCGAGAGCGACCTGCTAGGGGACACTCTCTACAACATAACTCACGCACCACACTCAGGATACACAAAAACAGAAACTGGCTTCAAACTATCCTTGACAAACACTCTTACGGCATCTACAAACAGCGACTGCAACCCGACAGAAGCCGAGAGATGCTGCTACTCCATCATCCTGGACCCAGAACATCATGCCAAGAGCACAGTAATTGTAAAAAAAAACAAAACACAAATTGACTCATCCCTCCTTACTGCCTACAGACCAACAAAACACAACCCTATGGGGAATGACATCAGCACTAGGAACAAGGTCGCCATAGACGACATATACAGACCCCCAACTCCAACATTCTTTAAATACGCTGCACACCCTGACAAAGCTTCCAACCTTCCAGAAAGGAATCCTGGCTAAAAACTATTCTCATACCTCCTGACAACCTCTTTACTCATCAACTATCACCGACATAACTGCATGCTTGAAATGCTATAATTTGGACATGACAAAGACTCCTGCACGGCCGCTCAAACCTGTTTCAGATGTTCAGGCTCAGGCCACTACTGGACAACCTGTAATGTCATTATCAAATGCATCAACTGCTAGTCACCCCACACTGCCTGTTTATGGTGCTATAGACCCAACATGTATTTATAAGTAACAGTTACTCTGGAATACCTAATTATATTGAATTGATGGGGACTTAGCTCTAAATGTCAGAAGGACCGATCACCCTTATGACTAAGAGGCAGCTGGGTCAAGCCTATTTTTCTCAATATAATAGGTTATACCATAGACACATAAACACACAATTTAAATAAGTAGTTTATAAAGTTGTAATTCTTTTTGTAAAAGTAAAATTAAACCATACCCCCGGCCGGGATTGAACCCGCGGTCATAGAGTCTCAAAACTCCAGCCCGTCGCGTTAGCCACTAGACCAGCTAGCCACAATAAGATTCATCCAACTAGGTATATTCTAATCTTTCTACACCATAGTAAAGTTAGCACAGTCACCTCTGTGACCACAATGCAAGTTTTTAACAGACGAATCTCCAGCTAGCGTGGCCGTGACGAACTCTAGCTCAGTCCCTTCAACTGCCGTCACAAGCCTAAGAAATCGTAATGACAACGATTGGCAAATAAACCCATACCCCCGGCCGTGAATTGAACCCGCGTCATAGAGTCCCTCAAAACCCCGCCGCGTCACGTTAGCAATCGTTCATTAACGATTTCTGAAGTCATGTTGACGGCAAGTTGAAGGGACTTGAGCTAGAGATTCGTCACAGGCCCCGCTAAGCTGGAGATTCGTCTGTAAAAACTTGCATTTGTGGTCACAGAGGTGCCTGTGCTAACTTTCCTATGGTGTAGAAATATACCTAGTTGGATGAATCTTATTGTGGCTATCTGGTCTAGTGGCTAACGCGATGGGCTGGAGTTTTGAGACTCTATGACCGCGGGTTCAATCCCGGCCGGGGGTATGGTTTATTTGCAATCGTGTCATTACGATTTCTTGAGTCAGTAAAATTAAGGTGTGGTAGAATTGTGGCAACTGGAGAATTGTGCTTGGCACCAGTCTTTTGTTTTTGTGGTGATGTGGGAGGAGCTTACCTAGGCTCCTCCCTCTCCCTCTCCCTCTCTCTCTCTCTGTTTGTTTACCTAGGCTCCTCCCTCTCCCTCTCCCTCTCTCTATCTCTGTTTGTTGACTTGAAGCTGGCAGGACCTCTGGGTCCTTCTTCCTATTTTTTGGGCATTATGTGTGTCCCAGGGGTGAGTTTTTATAACTTAAGTTGTAGCCACCATACTCAGGGTGACTAAAGTGTGTCAAAACACTGGTTAGCCCAGAGGTTAGTCATGAAGAGAGAAGGGCAAAGTTGCTGAGATGCACCATGTGGAAGAACAGCTAAGGAGTGTGTAGATTTTTGTTTTGAATGTGTGAGGCCGTAATTGTATATTCTGTACATATCCTATTTAGAATAACAGTTATATTTTTTTAATAGTTTGAAGTTTTTACATAACCTGTGAAGGAGGGCTGGTGAAGGATATCAGAGACACTGCAGATAATCAAGCCAAGATGTAAGTATACGCCCTAGACAGAATAAAGGCCATTAAGTAAAAAGCTACCCCTCACTAGAACATGTAGTGAGAACCTTACTGTCAAAGTAATAAGGGACATACCAACATAACACTGCCATATCAAACTCTTGCCCAAACCGTAAGGAATTACCTAAACACACTGTAAATGCCCTGCCAGACCTTCATGGAAGACAGCCAGGGGACTACTGGTAATCCCCCCTCATGTATGCTGGTGGCAGTTAAAATAGTCTGGGCCCCTGATACTCTTGTATTAATTCTTAGTGTACTAATGATGGACACCCCTACTTATCATTGGGTTCATGTAAATTACTTCTTCATGTCTTTCCGCAGTCTCCAGTAATTATAATTTTCACTGGATTTAATTATTTATTTATTATTATTAATTTGGACATGATACATAGATATAAAAGGAAATACAGAGGTTAAGTGCAGCAAGCCAAAGCCCCATGTAATGCAGAGTATTACGGCAGCTTAAAATTAACTTAAATTAACTAAGCAATAATATATTATATGGTAAAAATTATAAGTAAACAAATAACAATTAATAGCCAAATGAGTATTTCAAAGACAGTCATATGGTCATTTACTGAGTGCTGAACAATCAGTAGAATGGAGTATTACTGTTAGTAATGTAATTAAAAAAAACGAAGTTTTGATTGGCTAGCAAGTTAAACAATTATGAGACACAATTATTCAGTTATTTATTTGGGGTTGAGGGTGAGTAAGTAATTTTTAAGAAGAGACTTGGAATTTATAAACAGTGTTACCCTTTATATTTACACAGGTAATGAATTTCCAGATTTTGGGCCTTATAATTGCACTATTGTTTACATATGTGAGATGGACACGACGAGGAACATCAAAGAGTGGATGTGTGTCCTTGTGTTATTGTCATGTTTCTGTTAAGGTTGAAGGAGATGTTTTGAGGGGAGGGTTTATGTCAGAGTTAAGTCTGCCTGAATGTAAATATTGCATAACTATGGCCTTCCCATGTATGATAAACAGAATATATTGTAAACAGTGGTTTTATGGAAGTCATAAATTTTACCTTATTCTTTTACTTTGGAGAAGAAACTAGGATGTTTTTCACAACATCAGCAGTTTTATTTAGCCTCATTATAATTTAAAATTTTTACAATGTTATTCAGTAACTACTGTGTAAGTAGAAATGTTAACAGTAAACTACGTGTAAGTAGAATGTTATACAGTAAACAAACTGTGTAAGTAGAATGTTATATAGTAGAAAAAAACAGTAACTGTGTAGTAGAATGTTTATCATAGTAATCTACTGTGAAGTAGAATGTTAACAGTAAACTACTGTGTAAGTAGAATGTTATACAGTAAACTACTGTGTAAGTAAAAGTTATATAGTAAACTACTGTGTAAGTAGAATGTTATATAGTAAACTACTGTGTAAGTAGAATGTTATAGTCAGTAAACTACTGTGTAAGTAGAGATGTATATAGTAAACTACTGTGTAAGTATAAAGTAAAATTAGTAAACTACTGAGTAAGTAGAAGTTATAACAGTAAACTACTGTGTAAGTAAGAATGTTATACAGTAAACAACTGTGTAAGTAGAATGTTATATAGTAAACACTGTGTAATTAGAATGTTAAATTATATAAACTACTTGTGTAAGTAAATGTTATACAGTAAACTACTGTGTAAGTAGAATGTTTAAACAGTAAACGTACTGTGTAAGTAGAATGTTATATAGTAAACTACTTGTAAGTAGAAATGTTATAGCAGTAAACAACTGTGTAAGTAGAATTTTATACAGTAAAACTACTGTGTAAGTAAATGTTAATAGTAAAACTACTGTGTAAGTAGAATGTTTATATACAGTAAACTACTGCTGTAAGTAGAATGTTTACAGAAACTACTGTGTATTAGAATTTATACAGTAAACTACTGTGTAAGTAGAATGTTATACAGTAAACTACTGTGTAAGTAGAATGTTATACAGTAAACTACTGTGTAAGTAGAATTTAACCAAGAAAAAAACCTAATAGGAAGTCATTTACACTTTACTGAATAATAAGTTTTTTATTTTAGTGTTAAATCACTGAGTAAGATTAGTATGTCATTAATGGTGTATGTTGGTGTCTGTCAGTAAAGGCAGTATGACTCAACCAGACCGTAATGACCACCATTGTAAACAATACCATAACACGGGCGGGGATAGAACCCGTCGGTCACAGAGTCTCAAAACTCCAGACCGTCGCGTTAGCTGGTTCCAGTAGCTACTGGTCCTAGTGGCTAGCTGGTCAGTGGCTACTGGTCCAGTGGCTAGCTGGTCCAGTGGCCTACTGGTCCAGGTGGCTACTGTCCAGTGGCTAGCTGGGTCAGTGGCTAGCTGTTCCAGGTGGCTAGCGTCACAGTGGCTAGCGGGGTCCAGTTGCTAGCTGACCAGTGGCTAGCTTGGTCCCAGTGCTAGCTGGTCCAGTGGCTAACGTGACGTCTAGATTTTTTGAGATTGTGGTACGAGCGTGGGTTCTATTCCCCGCCCGTGGTATGGTTAATTAAGGTAGTGTTTTTTTTTGTCTGTTATGATTCCATAATGTTCTTGATTTAAGCAGCAAGATGTTGTGGCATACTGTATCAAAAACATTATTTAAATTAATAAAAAAAAAGCCCATTGGATTTTATATAATTCAAGAGATAGAGAATAAGTTAAGGAATTCTTTATTATTGCACAATACCAGAGGCTCGCAGGAGCCATCTGTCTAACTCTCTACAATGTTTTAAATTATTCTGAAACACAAATTACAAATTACTCAGAAAAAGATTGTGAGATTCATGGTGGACACTGGGGGCAACGAAGGGTCATATGGACCAGGAAGAATTACAACTTGGAACTGCTTAATAGTGAAGATAAAGTAAGACAGCTGAAGGCAAAATCTGCCAAATTGGTTCACAGTGTCCAGAAATATCATACTGCAAATTAATTCACAGCTGGAACCTAAGCCAGTAGGTACTGTAGCTATGGTAAGTAAACACTATTCTGTAGTACCCAAAGTAGGTACCAGGTTCAAACACCGTAAGCTACCACTCCCCCCTGTAAGGAGTGTAATGGATTACTTATAATGTCGATGAAACTCTTAGTATACAACAGTTTTATGAAGAGAACTAAAAGTTACCTGATGAATGAACACTACAGAAATGATTTGTAGTATAGTTAACATTTTTATATAAGTTAGCATTAACCCTATAGGTGTTTTGTGGTCAGTGTGTTAGTGGCATGGAATCGCATGGTGTCCCATGGTGTCTCAATGGTGTCCCACTGTTGTCCCATGGTGTCCCATGCCCATGGTGTCCCAATGGTGTCCCATGGTGTCCCATTTGTCCCATGTTGTCCCATGTGTCCCATGGTGTCCCATTTGTCCCATGGTGTCCCATGGTGGTCCCATGGTGTCCCATGGGCTCCATACCATACTTGTACATTCGCCACACACACTGAGTGTCCGGTGTCTATTCCCAGCACAGATGAAGCGTCTGGCCACGTTACCATACACCTGCTGTTCCTGTTCACCAAGCATAAGTAGGTACTGGGTGTTAGTTGACTGGTGTGGGTCACACCCTGGGGGGATAGAGTGAAGGACCCTCAATGGAAAAAAAAGAGACAGTCCCTGGATATGAACTGACTTTATTGGGTTATACCAGGTGGCTAACCCCCCGGTTAAAAATCCAACCAAATCATATCTATCCTACAGCCCATTCTAAGACCTGTGACTGTGACTTATTGTAATATCTTTGACAGTATTTTATGAATTTTGAATGCAAGTCCATTCGTTATTTATACTATGAGAATTTGTGACCAATTGGGAAACACAATCTCCAAATCTAGAACTACAATGCTCACATCTCAGCTCCTCACTCACAATTAAACCCTGGCTCTATTTCTACGACTAAGGACACACCTCTCCAGCACCATTCCTCGGTCCCTGTCCGGTCCTTTCCCGACATCATCCCTTTCATCCACCGGGTTTTTAATAACCCAGGTGGCTGCTGCTGGGGATTGTGCCTTAGATACACCAGCCATCTTAAATATTTTGTTCAGTATTTTAAGCACATCGATCAATCATCTGCAACTGTTTTGCCGGAGTTTACCTGGAGAGGGTTTCGGGGTCAACGCCCCCCGCGGCCCTGGTCTGAGACAAGGCCCCTCATGTGGATCAGGGTCTGATCAACCAGGTGTTACTGCTGCCGCACGCAAGCAGACGTACGACCCACAACAAGAAGATGATCTTGCAAGTGAAGGTTGTCTTATGGAGAGATTTATACTTCACTTATTCAGATCTTACCACAAACAATGATGACCAAGTCCATCCAGACTCTCACACTCATACTTGTTATGTATATTTACCTCAAATTAAGCTTTAAATTAACACGTCCATTAATAAACAGAAAGTTCAGGCGGGGACGAACCGCCGTCCTCATATTTATCAGTCCGACGCTCTATCGACTGAAGCTAACCAAGGGAAATTAAACGAAAGTTTCAGAAGTAACTGTAATTGATTATATTTGTATACAGTACAGTAGGTCAAAAGGTTACAGAGGTACATAATGGTCCTGGGACTGGGCAGGCTAGTGTGTAAGGCGACGTGTCAAGTGTCACCCAAGAAAGATAAAAAAGTGAAACAATATGTGACCATTGAAAGAAATACAGTGACTAGGGTAGATTATTACGAGATATAAATTGAGGTGGATCTACGCCAGGACGTAACATCGAGTCTGGAATTACCCAGGGGACGTCCACACTCGACCTGGACAATCAACAGTGACTACAGCTGCACTACAAGTATTGTAATCACCTAAGAGAGGTTGTGGGTGTGGGGTTCCAGTCCAAATAACCGCAAGCTAGAATGTGAATTGGTCTAACTTCTCATAGGCACGATAAAGAATAGGCACTCAAGTATTCAATAAGGTTTAGCAAATGGTAATCCATTGGAACAAGGATTATACTCACTATAACAGGTCGAGCATAGGCAACACAGTTAAGGGTGGGAGTCAGGTCACAAGAGTGTGGACACAAGCGACAACTGAGAATCTACAATTACAACTCCACACAAGCCACCTACTTTTTCAGACACATAATAACAACCTACACATAATTCGACACATAATTTACACACTAGACACCGACACGCACCACACACGACACACACAACACACAACACAGACCGGAGATCCCAGACACCAGGAAGAGATCAATACAACCTCCCTCACCAGCATCCTATAGAAGCCTCCCAACCAAGGTCAACCCAGTGTCAGCCAAACACTCTAAACCAAAACACCCATGTCATATCCAATCCTCACCCAATACACTTACAAACACACCCCCCACAAGCAACCACCCCTAGTTCCCTTATCAGGTCCTCCACTTCCCTCCCCAACCCCAATACACCTCCCAGACCACAGTCTTAGAAAAGAAGTTGAAGGTCATGGTATACAAATCAGATGGAATAACAAATAAGTAATGAGGAAGTGGCATGAAAGAACAAGGAGACATCCCCAGACATAATACACTCACAAAACAAAACTCACAGAAAAATAAACAGATTCAATCTTTCCACCCGGATATCCAATCCTCAGGGGGGGAAAGACAGAGGGAGGAGAGGGGAAGGAGGAGTTTGCACTGCTCATTAAAAGCCAGTGGGTTTTTTGAGAAAATGGAAGGAATGGATGGCACGGTTGAAAGGGACAACTTTAGGACAATCCAGTTGAGGGACATAAGGTGATAATTGCAGTAATGTATCAACCCACCACAGAACTGCAGGAGACACAAGAGAAGAAACGATGAGAGCAACAGAGTGCAGCCATGGTCTACACACTAGGCC
Organism: Cherax quadricarinatus; assembly: GCF_026875155.1. Classification (NCBI taxonomy): domain Eukaryota; kingdom Metazoa; phylum Arthropoda; class Malacostraca; order Decapoda; family Parastacidae; genus Cherax; species Cherax quadricarinatus. The sequence goes on from NC_069427.1 coordinate 5,107,648, forward strand.
GAGGTGCCAGGAGAGCACATGTGGGGGGGACAAAGAGGTTACTAGTTATTTTTGGGTGATTTCATTCATCAAGGAGATTGACTGGGAAAACCTGAGCCCATGGGGGTTCCGAACATGGAGAGCCAAGATGATGGATGTAGTACGGGAAAAGCCCGCCTGGTGGGGGGGCACCACATGCATCAACATGTTAGAGACACTACCAGAGAGAGAGGAGAAGAATAACCACAAAGACTGACTTGTATTCACCTTGAGTAGTTCAGACATCGAGGATATCTTGTTTGAAAGGCCCCTAGGGGAGCTAGTGATCATGTGTTTCTGTGCTTCGAAGTTACAGAGGTAAGAACTCCAGGTAGATCTGGTCACAATCATGGCAAGTTTCAGTGGTAATGAATCAGCTTCACTCCTATACATGGTTACAGTCATTAACAAATTACAAAGTAATGAACCACTGATACGTCCACACCTTTCACAATTGTAATGAGTTATAAAATACTAATATTAAGTGGATCATACACCCATCACTACGCGGCGCGCGCACATACACATCACACTCCAGGCGCAACGCACGGACACATGCACTACGAGCTACAATAGAGATACACACGGAAGCACACACACACACACACACAAACAGAAGGTATGATAAAGCTCACGGTTCAGGGAGTGACTAGTAGCGACCAGTGAAAGGCGGGGCAGGAGCTTGGACTCGACCCTTGCAACCTCCAACTAGGTGAGTACAACTAGGTGAAGTACACACACACACACACACACACACACACACACGGGGGGGGGGAGGCACACACACAACACACACACGCATACACACACACACACACCACACACACACACACACACGACACCCACAGCGAACACACACACGCAAACACACGACACACACCACACACACACACACACACAGCCACACACACACACACACACAGTGGCACACACACACACACTCTCAGGTCTAAGGACAGCGAGCTAAGACTCGACCCCTGCAACCACAAATAGGTGAGTACAAATAGGTTGAGTACACCATTATCCATCCTGTGGATTGGTAGTCACAAGATTCATGTGGATACACAAAAGGCCTAGGAACTGGGCCCAAATTCAAATTCAAATTCAGAAGTATAGTCTCGATAAGGATTACAATGTTGAATTTGCAGAATTTTGGGTTGATTGTGGGTTTACAGTAGTTATATAATGATTACAGATGTACCACAGAACGCCTAGCATGGCTAGGCATTTCCGGCAGACTTTAGTTTTAATTCTTTATTTTAAATTATTACAAATTATGAGGAAAGTTGGTATTATGGCTAGTGACTAAATACAGTTTGTGGGGGTTTTTTTTTTAAGCAATGTGTATGCTTTTGTTTTGGCACCTACCTAGGTTTCAGTATTTGCGTATCATAGGTATTCATTATTTTAAGATTGAGATAATATTTCTGTTTTATTGTCAAGGAGAGGGTGAGTAGAGTGTAAGTGTGAACCCCCATGTGTTATTCGTGTAGTTAGTTGACGGGGTGTATCAAGGGAGATAAGATTTTTCTAATGGTAGTTTTGAAGGTGATGAATGTGTCTGCAAGTTCAAGAGCTTCTCATGTAGGGTGTTCCCAGTTTTAGGGCTTTGACATACATTGAATTTTGTAAAGGTTTATTCGGACACGGGAATGTTGTAGAGATGTTTGTGTCTGGTGTATATGCCTTGGTTTCTGTCGCACAACTATCAAGAACGCGTTTTAGTCAGGGTTGATATTGGAGTTTAAGTCTGTAGATTAGATTGCACAGTAGTAAGTGTGTAGATGTACTGAACAGGAGTAAGTTTAGATCTATGAAGAGTGGGGGGGGGTGATGCCAGGGATTGGGTAATTAGATGATTATTCTTACTGCATGCAGCTTTTGTTGGGTATTATTGCTTAGTGTGTTGCTGCATGTTGATCCCCAACCCAAATAGCATAGATGAGGTATGGATCAATAAGTGAGTGTATAGTGTGAGAAGGGCATTTTTGCGGCACGTAGTATCGGATCTTAGGAGAGGATCCCAACCGTTTCGCCGAATAACTTTTTGGTTATGTGTTGGATAGGGTTACATGAATACATACGGAATTTATACTACAAGTCTTAAGAGTTCACTTATCTGTTACAAGCAAATTTAAGAAATTTGTGCTTAGATAATATCTGGTATCTTATTTCATTAATAAAATAATCTTGACAATGCCACATAATTTATATAAACTGTCTTTCTCGTGTTCCGCAATAAGTGACAGATGAAGCACAAGTGGTTTCAAGACAGTATCCATAATGCCTGATCACATAATTTACATTTAGTTTGATCATCATCTGTGGTCTGGCCAAACTGCCGGAAGTACTTGTAACAAGCCTAAGCATGGCCACTATAACATCAGTCTGTACTTGTAACCAAGCCTAAGCCTGCCACTAGGGGGCAGGACATCAGTCAGCATTTGTAACCAAAGCTAAGCCTGCCACAACAACATTAGTCAGTATTTTTAACCTGCCTAGCCTGGCCACTATCAAACCTCAGTCAGTACTTAGCCAAGCCTAACCTGGCCACTACAACATAGTCGTACTTTTAAACCAAGCCTAAGCCTGGCCACTACAACAGTGTTCACATTGCACGATGCTCCATAAACATACTTATCTTCGTTCATGTTATCATAAGTGGGTTATAGATCTGCTCAGGCTTCCCAATTGCATTCCTATAACACTCATTTTCAATATTTCTTCTCTCCTAATTAATATTCCCTAATGCTATACACAGTTTATACCAAAGTTAATATTCTACATTCTCCTTCTGCGTAGTCTTCTTGATAACATATCAACTTTATCATGAAAGGAGTAATCAATGTGTGAATGGAATCCATAGCATTGACATTAATTTCCTCTGTCCCTGATTTGAGTATCTATATCTGGCTTCTCCAATGAGCATGGTTTGTTGAGTCATTATATAGTCAAGAGACTTCAATGATGACATAGATCAGTAATGAGATAGAGTCCAAGCTCAGTGTCATAGGTAGCTTTTAGCGCCAGTAGGATTGCAAACATGAGAATTGACAAGGTGGAACAAAGGCAGATGTTCCAAGATTGACACGTAACAAGGACACAGTTGGAAAGTTGAAAACTCAGATGAATCACAGATGTTAGGAAGTATTTCTTCAGCCACAGAGTAGTCAGGAAGTGGAATAGTTTGGGAAGGAGCGATGTAGTGGAGGCAGGATCCATACATAGCTTTTAAGCAGAGGCATGATAAAGCTCACGGTTCAGGGAGAGTGACCTAGTACGACCAGTGAAGAGGCGGAGCCTAGAGGCTTGGACTCGAACCCCTGCAACCTCAACTAGGTGAGTACAACTAGGTGAGTACACACGAACATACACACACACACACAACACACACACCCACACACACACACACACACACAACACACGCCAAATACATCACACACACACACACACACACACACACACAACAACACGCACACACCACACACACAACACACACACACACACACACACACACAGCACACACAACACACACACACGCACACACACACACACACCCACACACACACACACATCACACACACACCACACCACACACACGCACACACACACACACACACACACACACACACACACACACACACACACACACATCACACACACACACAACACACACACACACACACACACAACACACAAATTTAAGAGTGGGGCAGGAAGATAGTAAGCTTGGTAAGAAATGGGGGAGGGAGCGATACGCTTGAGAGGCAGGAATATGGTAAGATACAGTCTTAGCACAGAAGCTAGATACAGTGCTTAGAAGGAGAAACTGCAAAGCGCTGAAAACAGATTAGAAGACAAATGACAATTCAGATTTGACATCAGGAAATTCAAAGTCAGGCGCAGACAAGGGGATGGTAAGCAACAACGGAGAACATGCCTACACGAGCCCTATCAGACCCACGTGGGGGCCAGGGAAAATATGATGAGCACACTAAGTATCAACGACAGGTCCGAAGACAATGAAGGTTTGTTATATGGCAGAGAGTTCTAACAGCCAACTGCAGTAGCAGGGAACCAGGTCCTATGTCAGGAGCGAGACAGTTCACTGAGAATAGAGTTTCAGATATGAACAGGGACTGAAGGCAAGAACATGTCAATGGAAGAAATAAACATGCCTCAGAGAAAGCATATGGAGAACTCAGTGAGGAGGAAAAGGCGAGGACATTTTTTGTGTACGTGGGCTTCCAAGAAGCCAAGGGGGCCAACTTTTGAAGAAATAAAACAGAGGAGAAAAAAATGATTGAAGGCATCATGAAAACAATAGTGGAGGGCAATATGACCCAGGTGACAATTTTCAGAGAATTGGGTGTTTGCTGAGTGAAGGATTACGGGCCTGTCAGAGTAACTTTCAAGGAAGAATCAGTTTGAACCAGATTCTGCAAGAGAAAGCAAACTGAGGAGCAAAGAGGTGGTTACCAGAGAGTATACCCTCGACCGCGACAGAACACAAGAGAAAAGGACTACACTGAAAAGAGAGGGTACAGAGACGCAAGGAGGAACGAGAAGCCAATGAAAATGATCAGGACCCAACACAGGAAGGAAGGGCAAACACACCCCACAGAAATCTCCCACCAAAAGACCCACCCCGCGACATTCCCACGCAACTGAGGCAACCTATACTACAACCCACTCACTTTCCCTATCTGCCCACCAACCCCCATATCCCAAACCATCACCCCAACAGGCTGTCCCTTATGGGCATTCCGACCCCACCCAAATCAACACAAACCCCACCTACACCACAGCCCCATATAGGCCCCCCACCAAGGCACTCGCTCCCCCAACCCCAATATACTTGCATGACCACAATGATAGAAAAGAACTAAAGGTTTGGAACACAAACGCGGATGGAATAACGAATAAACCTGAGGAGTGGAATGAAAGAACAGTGAAAAATCCCAGACATCACTAGCATTCACAGAAACAAAACTTCGCTGAGACAATACAGACACTATCTTCCCAGCAACAGGAATATCAGATCCTGAGGAAAGATAGAAGGAGTAGAGGGGAATGAGGGGGGTTGCACTGCTCATAAAACACCAATGGGGAATTGAGAAATGGAAGGCAAGGACATGATTGGAGAAAGAGACTACATTGTAGGTACAATTCATATCCGGAGAACATAAGTAGTCATTGGAGTGATGTATAACCCACCACAGAACTGCAGGAGCCAAGAGAGGAGTACGAGAAAAAAACAGGGTGATGTGGAACACACTGCTGCGATGGCAAGACGAGCTCACTCGAGCTGAGCAAAAGTTAACTGGTAATGGGCGATTTCAACCACAGGGAGAACGACTTGGAAAACCTGGAGCCACATGGGGGTCCCGAAACATGAGAAGCCAAGATGATGGATGTGTACTTGAAAACCTCATGCATCAACATGTCAGGATCACAACCAGAGAGAGAGGGGAGGATGGCCAGCAAGACTGGATCTTGAGTTCACCCTGAGCCAGTTCAGACATTGAGACATCAAATTACGAGAGGCCGCTTGGAGCTAGCGATCAGTGGGTTCTGAGTTTTGACTATATAGTAGAGTTACAAGTGGAGATAGGGTAACAGGAACTGACGGGACAGCCAAACTATAAAAGGGGGGACTACATAGGTAGGAGAAACTTCCTGCAGGAGGTTCAGATGGGACAGAGAATGGTAGGAAAATCATAAACGAGATGAATGGAATATGTGGCCACAAAGTGCAAGGAGGCAGAGGAAATATGTTCCCAAGGGAAACAGAAACTAATAGGAAGACCAAAACGAGTCCTGTTTAACCCCGAAGGTGTAGGGAGGCAAAAACTGAAGTGCAACAGAGAATGGAAAAGGTACAGGAAGCATAGGACCCCGGAAAACAAGGAATTAGTAGAAGAGCCAGAAACGAGTATGCGCAGATAAGGAGGGAGGCCCAGCGAACAGTATGAAAACGACATAGCATACGAAAGTCAAAATCTGAACCGCGAAACTGTCTGTATAGCCACATTAGGAGGAAGACAACAGTCAAAGGACCAGGGTGATAAGGCTGAGGAAAGAAGGTGGAGAACTCCAAAGAAACGATCAAAGGTATGTGAGGAGCTCAACAACGAGATTTAAGGAGTATTTACAGTAGAGACAGGAAGGACTCTGGGGGGGACAGACCAGATGGACAAAGCCAACAAGGAAACACCAACAAGTGTTGGACGACATACATACAGATGAGGAGGAGGTAAGAAACTGCCTAAGGGACATCGATACCTCAAAGGCATTGGGAACCGGACAATCTCCGTGGGTCCTTAGAGAGGGGAGCAGATATGTTGTGCGTACCACTTACCACAATCATCAACACATCCCTGGAAACTGGCAACTACTGAGGTATGGAAGACGGCAATGTAGTTCCCATTTTCAAAAATGGAGACAGAAAAGAGGCACTAAACTATAGACCTCTGTGTCATTGACGTGTTATATATGCAAAATTATGGAGGAAGATATCAGGAGGAGAGTGGTGGAGCACCTGTAACGGAACAGGAGTATAAATGCCAACCAGCACGGGATTCCACGGAAGGGCAAATCCTGTGTCACAAACCTTCTGGAATTTTATGATAAATACGAAGTATGACAAAGAGAGAGGGTGGGTTGATTGCATCTTCTTGGACTGCAAGAAGGCCTTTGAACAGTTTCCTCACAAAGATTAGTGCAGAAGCTAGAGCAACAGGCGCATATAACAGGAAGGGCACTGCAATGGACAGAGAGTACCTGACAGGGAGGCAACAACGAGTTCATGGTACGAATGATTATCCACAGTGGGCACCTTGACGAGCGGGGTCCCACAGGGGTCGGGTCCTAGGACCAGTGCTATTTTGGTATATGTGAACGACAGGACGGAAGGGTTAACTCAGAGTGTCCCTAGTTTGCAGATGATGTGAAGTAATGAAGA
>NC_069427.1:5115129-5153533 GCF_026875155.1 Cherax quadricarinatus
TTACCCTCCTTCTTAACATGACATGGTGAACAATATGAAGATACTGAGGTTCAGTGATCTTTAGTTTTAATAATTTGTCTACCTCTCGGTCAAATGCATCCCTAAGTGTGAGACTGGAACTGGTATAATTTTCGTTTGATAGGATTGTCCGTCACTAAGTCAATCTTATGGACTACCGTGGAGGTAACACCTGGAATATCAGTAAAGATGTCTGAAAAGTTACTCACACATTGAAGTAGTTCATGTCTCTTATGGTCATCCAAAGATTCATTAATATTAATGTTGGTTGCGTCCGAGTGGTCAAGAGTCACCAAGTCATGTAGTTCTTCATCATAGTCTGAGTTAGAGGTGTCAATTACGCACACTTTACATTCTTCAGTTGTCTTATCAAGTTCGTGTGGAAAACTAAGTCAAAGATATTAAGGCAGTTAACCGAATTTCTTCGGTAATATTTCTTAAGGATGTTGATATGGTAAAGCTTAGATTTCCCCTTGACTTCTCTGAGGTAGTCAACTTTCCCACAAATTTTTAATACTTTATATGGACCTTTCCATGCTACTAATAATTTATTTGACTTTATAGGCAAAAGTACCAGAACTTCATCCCCTACTTTAAAACTTCTCTGACTTTTGGAATCAAAATACGTTTTGTACTGGTCCATTGACAACCTTAAGTTTTTCGAAACTATGTCAGAGGTCTCTTCAAGTTTGGATCTAAGGTCAAGGAGAAACTGGTAAGAAGACTGAACCTCAGCATTTACCTCCTCATTAGTCCATAAGTCATGAAGAATGGACAATGGGCCTCTGGCCTGTCTACCATAAAGAAGTTCAAAAGGTGAAAACCCTAAAGAGTCACTGGGAACTTCCCTCATGGCAAACAAAGCACAGGGTAGGTAACGATGCCACTCCTTAGGTTTAAGGGAGCAAAGTTTCCTTAAAATGGACTTGAGAATCGAATGCTGGCGCTCAATCCTCCCATTACAGCTGGGATGATAGGGTGTTGTGAAGAGAGGCTTCACTCCCAGAAGTTGGTATAGATGTTGCATTAAGTCAGATGTGAATTGTGTCCCACGGTCAGACAAAATTTCTCTAGGGATGCCCACTCTGGAGAAGATGGACAAAAGGGCTTCAGCCACCTCTGTAATAGTTATGGCCTTTAAGGGAACGGCTTCAGGGAAACTCGAAGCATAATCAACTAATGTTAATATATATCTATGTCCCCCAAGATGAAAGTGGAGATAAAGGACCAACGATGTCAATAGCTACTCTTTCAAACGGTACCGTAAAGATAGGCATTTTGACCATAGGTACTCGCCTGGTACCTCGGGAGGATGACAGTTGGCAAACTTTACACGATCTACAATAAGTAGTGTCATCTGAGGACATTTTTGGCCAAAAATAGGTTTCCCTAATTTTATTTAAGGTTTTACGATGCGAGAAATGTCCGGCCACTGGCAGGTCATGAGCCATTTTAAGAACAGTCTCTCTGCATTGACTTGGAACAACTAAGAGATGGAACAGTCTATCTCATCTGAATTTAATTTGAATACTGACTTGTACAAGATACCTTTTATATATTCAAATTTATATGAAAAGTTTTTCCTTGGTTTAACTTGATTTTGTTTAGTGGCTTTAGGGCCCAATTATGAAAAAGAAGGGCAATTACGTTGTAAATTGACAAAAGAGTCCTTTGATTTTAATCTAAATGCTTAAATTTTCAGGGAAAATCAAAGGATGGACAGTAGGAGAAGCCTGGGCTTTGGTCTGAGCCCTAGTCAAGACATTTATAGTATCGGAGGCGATATCTTCACTTTCATCTAACAAGTAAACCGGTGATCCTACTACCTCGCTTTCGAGAGTAGCATCACTGGTTTTTAATGCCACAAAAATATCGCGAGACATTGCTCATCTGAACTTTCGGGGGGGTTCCTGACTCTACAGGAAGAGGATTTGAAACACTTATATCCATCTTTGGTGATGAAAGGTCAACCTCAGAAGGAAGAATGGCACCTTTTACATTACCTATTAGTACGGAGCAAGAAGTGATGGGAGCTAGTACGGCTTCAGACCAACCTGTGAACCATTTAGATCTAATGTAACAACGGATGATAGGAAAAGTGTCCGTACGGCCCAAGTAGTCTGAAAGTATAGCAGAGGAACGAGTTTCTTTAAGGTTAGGGAACAGCTTATCAGAAATGACTATAATGTGCATCCATGTCTCGTAAAATGGTAGATACATTAAGTCCATTAACTGTTCCTGAACAGAAGGGTGCTTGGTCATTACAGTCTTTAAAACATCTTCCAACTTTTGGGACCTTCTTAGAAGGACAATCTGGACGTTTATGTCCCTTAACACCACACAAATGACAAACAGGAAAAAAAGGGAAGTCATTTTACTTTCCACTAGAGGCTTTGATTTCTTAAGGTCTGATGAACACTTACCCTTAGGGTTCGATCCCTTTAGGTCTTCATAGGAATTGTGAGCCTCAGCATACAGGTCAGCAGCCTCAGCAACTTCCTCAGCTTTAATCAGGTTACGTTCTCTGATGAATGTTCGTATCTGATGGGGAAGAGCTGTGAGGAACTGGTCAGCAACCATGAAGTCTCTAAGAGATTCATTACTGCGATCAATTCCTGAACTCTCTATCCAAAAGTCGAACAAACGAAAGAGTGTTACCTGTAACTGCTGAAAGTTCTGGCCAGACTGTAAGGTGGCATACCTGAAATCTTTCCTGAAAGAATTAGTGGTTTTCTGATATGCTTTAAGGATTGCCTTCTTCAGTAGGTTATAATTACATATGATATCATGTGACAAAGTTGCATAGATATTCAAAGCTGTACCAGAAAATAACATTCCTAACCTGGTAACCCAGGTGTCAGCAGGCCATTCACAGAGGGTAGCAGTATTTTCAAACCTGATAATGTATGAAGTTATGTCTTCCCCCTCTGTGAAGGGAGGTAAATTAGGTGTTGGAATATGTGCACTAGCTGCACGTTGTTCCATTGCCCCTTCATCTAATTGCTGTTGTGAGAAAGTTAACTTTTTATTCTCTAATTCAAGGCGAGCTTGTTCGAGCTCGCGACCCTTTTCTCTCTCCCTTAACTCATTTTTCTCTACCCTTTGCTCTTTCCTCAATTTTCCCTTTAATTTTTAACTTTTTCCCTCACGTACTTTAGCTTTTTTCCCACGTTTCAAGTTTTATCATGCTTTTTTTTTCTCTTCTTTTTCCCGGATTCTCTCTTTTCCCCTTTTTTCAATTTTTTTTCCTGGTTTTTTAGCCTAATGAAAGATTCAAAAATTTTTCCCTGTTTTTAACTTACTTCCAGATTCACCCAAAAAACTGGTATTCCTCCCATTTTTTGCAAAAAATAATTTAAAAATACCGGGGGGGAAAATGAAAGGGTTTTAAAAGGAAAAGGGAGGGTTAAAATTCCTGTTTGCTCAAACTTTTAAAAAAACCCAAAGGAGGGCGTGATCCCAATTTCCCAATTAAACAACATGTATTAATAAAAAACGAAGGGTTTTTGGGCCGGCTCCGAGAAAAAACAGTAATTTTAAAATTTGGGGTCATTTTGAGAAATCCAATTTCTCACCAAAAAATTTCAAGAGTGTCCTACGACTTTTCCCCTTTAATAAAAAAAAAGGGGGCTCAATAAAAACAAATTGTCCGGGGGAAAATCTCGGGTCCCTAGAGTCAAATTTCCTCCAAAGTTTTTTCAATCTCACAAAAAAAAAAAAGGTGGCAAAATTTTTAAATATTTTTATCCTCCCTGACTTGCTTACAAAAAATTTGGGGACTTAAAAATCACCAAATCTTTTTTAAAAACCTGTACTTGTAGTTTCCCACCATTTGAGGGAAAGATTACTCATGGCTGGTGGTAAAACCCTTTGTGGGTTTTGCGGCGTTTGAATTCCAATGGGTAGGGTTCGAGTGGAGTTTTAATCTTGTTCAAAATTTGAAATTGATCCTGGCCCAAGGGCCCCCCACTTTTTGGGGAAAGGGTTTCTCAGCCCTGTAACAAACTTCAGTCAGTTTTACTAAAGGGTGGTCCTCCTCAGGAAAATTAATGAATAGAAAAAGAAAAAAAACTGACAAATTTTAACCCCTTTATTATTTAGGAAATTTTGAAATTTTAAAACACTTAAATATTTAAATACTGATCCTACATGAAAGAAAATGAAAAATTAAAAATATAAATGATATCTGAATTCAATGCTAAAAACTTGGGTGTCTGGTGTTGGTGACACTGCGTGTTGTTGCAATAGAAGCCATTGCTGATGATGTGGGGGGATGGTCGCAGTTGTTGGTGGCAACCCACTGGCTCGTTCTAGTGGCTGTAAGTAATCTTTCCCGATGACAGGAGATCAGGTTCTTGACCACTGTAATGATGAGGGGTTATGTCCTGATTCTTCATACAAGTGCACAGGCAAGTAAATCCAATATGGGACGTCTCCAGGACGTTAGTCCATCTCCTTCAGTTTTTTTCGTTGATTGACAGGTGACCCTCTCTGTCATCCAAGCTGAAAAGATAGACAGGTTACCCACTGCTTAAATAATCACTCTCCATGATAAGTACAATACCCAAAAGACGTGGTGATTATTACAACAGTCAACTTAGAGCAGGACTGAAAGGACTAAGTTTATTATTGGTCAAAAGTGAAGCTTTTAACCAATAAATCCACTAGAATACAAGGCAGGCATGTACTCACAGTAGTGTTGGGAGCTGTGAGTCGAGTGATTTACTGTTTGACCAGAGCCCCACACGTCACCTTTCGGGGGGGGGGAAGAGGGAGAGGAAGGGATAGTGGGAGCTAGACTGACCCTACGTTAACAAGCAGCCGGCAAACAAACTATCACTTTCGGGGTGGGGGAAAAAAGGCGGGAATAGAGGGAGCTTGACATACCCTACCTTAACAAGTAGCCGACAATGAAACTATCACTTTCGGGGAGGGGAAAAAAGGCGGGAATAGCGGGAGCTTGACTTACCCTACCTTAACAAGTAGCCGGCAATGAAACTATTGTTACTATATACTCCCTCGCTACTCCTATCTACTGAACTTTTCCCTCACAGTTAGATTGCGTAGCTCTATATCATTATAGTATTTACATTGGTTTTTATTGTTATTTATAGTCGATAGTCTATGTTTCCTTTTCCTGCCCACTTGATATGGGAGGGCAGTCTCAATAGTGATAACTAAATCATCATTAAATTTTTGTGTGCCAGTGGGGGTGGTAATTCTTATACAATTGATCCAAGTGGTTAATAAAGTTATCTCTGTGTTCTTGGTTGACAATAAGTTTCCTCCTTATGAATTTAGCTTCTTGATTGCTGGAGATGTGATCAAGATTGACAGTTGTTAGTCTTGGGAAGTGATCAGGTAGAAGATCATCAAATATGACAGAGTCATGCATCGTATATGATGTATTAAATCCAAGGCACAGATCTAGTATGGAGTTACCTGGAGAGAGTTTCGGGGGTCAACGCCCCCGCGGCCCGGTCTGTGACCAGGCCTCCTGGTGGATCAGCGCCTGATCAACCAGGCTGTTGCTGCTGGCTGCACGCAAACCAACGTACGAGCCACAGCCCGGCTGATCAGGAACTGACTTTAGGTGCTTGTCCAGTGCCTGCTTGAAGACTGCCAGGGGTCTGTTGGTAATCCCCCTTATGTGTGCTGGGAGGCAGTTGAACAGTCTCGGGCCCCTGACACTTATTGTATGGTCTCTTAACGTGCTAGTGACACCCCTGCTTTTCATTGGGGGGATGGTGCATCGTCTGCCAAGTCTTTTGCTTTCGTAGTGAGTGATTTTCGTGTGCAAGTTCGGTACTAGTCCCTCTAGGATTTTCCAGGTGTATATAATCATGTATCTCTCCCTCCTGCGTTCCAGGGAATACAGGTTTAGAAACCTCAAGCGCTCCCAGTAATTGAGGTGTTTTATCTCCGCTATGCGTGCTGTGAAAGTTCTCTGTACATTTTCTAGGTCGGCAATTTCACCTGCCTTGAAAGGTGCTGTTAGAGTGCAGCATATATTCCAGCCTAGATAGAACAAGTGACCTGAAGAGTGTCATCATGGGCTTGGCCTCCCTAGTTTTTGAAGGTTCTCATTATCCATCCTGTCATTTTTCTAGCAGATGCGATTGATACAATGTTATGGTCCTTGAAGGTGAGATCCTCCGACATAATCACTCCCAGGTCTTTGACGTTGGTGTTTCGCTCTATTTCGTGGCCAGAATTTGTTTTGTACTCTGATGAAGATTTAATTTCCTCATGTTTACCATATCTGTGTAATTGAAATTTCTCATCGTTGAACTTCATATTGTTTTCTGCAGCCCACTGAAAGATTTGGTTGATGTCCGCCTGGAGCCTTGCAGTGTCTGCAATGGAAGACACTGTCATGCAGATTCGGGTGTCATCTGCAAAGGAAGACACGGTGCTGTGGCTGACATCCTTGTCTATGTCGGATATGAGGATGAGAAACAAGATGGGAGCTAGTACTGTGCCTTGTGGAACAGAGCTTTTCACCGTAGCTGCCTCGGACTTTACTCTGTTGACGACTACTCCTGTGTTCTGTTAGTGAGGAAATTATAGATCCATCGACCGACTTTTCCTGTTATTCCTTTAGCGCGCATTTTGTGCGCTATTACGCCATGGTCACACTTGTTGAAGGCTTTTGCAAAGTCTGTATATATTACATCTGCATTCTTTTTGTCTTCTAGTGCATTTAGGACCTTGTCGTAGTGATCCAGTAGCTGAGACAGACAGGAGCGACCTGTTCTAAACCCATGTTGCCCTGGGTTGTGTAACTGATGGGTTTCTAGATGGGTGGTGATCTTGTCTTCTTAGGACCCTTTCAAAGATTTTTATGATATGGGATGTTAGTGCTATTGGTCTGTAGTTCTTTGCTGTTGCTTTACTGCCCCCTTTGTGGAGTGGGGCTATGTCTGTTGTTTTTAGTAACTGAGGGACGACCCCCGTGTCCATGCTCCCTCTCCATAGGATGGAAAAGGCTCGTGATAGGGGCTTCTTGCAGTTCTTGATGAACACAGAGTTCCATGAGTCTGGCCCTGGGGCTAGAGTGCATGGGCATGTCATTTATCGCCTGTTCGAAGTCATTTGGCGTCAGGATAACATCGGATAGGCTTGTGTTAATCAAATTTTGTGGCTCTCTCATAAAAAATTCATTTTGATCTTCGACTCTCAGTCTGGTTAGCGGCTTGCTAAAAACTGAGTCATATTGGGACTTGAGTAGCTCACTCATTTCCTTGCTGTCATCTGTGTAGGACCCATCTTGTTTAAGTAGGGGCCCAATACTGGGCGTTGTTCTCGATTTTGATTTGGCATAGGAGAAGAAATACTTTGGGTTTCTTTCGATTTCATTTATAGCTTTTAGTTCTTCCCGCGATTCCTGACTCCTAAAGGATTCTTTTAGCTTAAGTTCGATGCTTGCTATTTCTCTGACCAGTGTCTCCCTGCGCATTTCAGATATATTGACCTCTTTTAGCCGCTCTGTTATTCTTTTCCGTCGCCTGTAAAGGGAGCGCCTGTCTCTTTCTATTTTACATCTACTCCTCCTTTTTCTTAGAGGAATAAGCCTTGTGCATACATCGAGTGCCACCGAGTTAATCTGTTCTAGGCATAAGTTTGGGTCTGTGTTGCTTAGTATATCTTCCCAGCTTATATCGGTTAGGACTTTGTTTACTTGGTCCCACTTTATGTTTTTGTTATTGAAGTTGCCAACAGATATGTGAGTAGGCCCAGTAGTTTACCTGGAGTTTACCTGGAGAGAGTTCCGGGGGTCAACGCCCCCGCGGCCCGGTCTGTGACCAGGCCTCCTGGTGGATCAGAGCCTGATCAACCAGGCTATTACTGCTGGCTGCACGCAAACCAACGTACGAGCCACAGTCCGGCTGGTCAGGAACCGACTTTAGGTGCTTGTCCAGTGCCAGCTTGAAGACTGCCAGGGGTCTGTTGGTAATCCCCATTATGTATGCTGGGAGGCAGTTGAACAGTCTTGGGCCCCTGACACTTATTGTATGGTCTCTTAACGTGCTAGTGACACCCCTGCTTTTCATTGGGGGGATGTTGCATCGTCTGCCAAGTCCTTTGCTTTCGTAGTGAGTGATTTTCGTGTGCAAGTTCGGTACTAGTCCCTCTAGGATTTTCCAGGTGTATATAATCATGTATCTCTCTGCCTGCGTTCCAGGGAATACAGGTTTAGGAACCTCAAGCGCTCCCAGTAACTGAGGTGCTTTATCTCCGTTATGTGCGCCGTGAAGGTTCTCTGTACATTTTCTAGGTCAGCAATTTCACCTGCCTTGGAAGGTGCTGTTAGTGTGCAGCAATATTCCAGCCTAGATAGAACAAGTGACCTGAAGAGTGTCATCATGGGCTTGGCATCCGTAGTTTTGAAGGTTCTCATTATCCATCCTGTCATTTTTCTAGCAGATGCGATTGATACAATGTTATGGTCCTCTAAGGTGAGATCCTCAGACATGATCACTCCCAGGTCTTTGACGTTGGTGTTTCGCTCTATTTTGTGGCCAGAATTTGTTTTGTACTCTGATGAAGATTTAATTTCCTCGTGTTTACCATATCTGTGTAATTGAAATTTCTCATCGTTGAACTTCATTTTGTTTTCTGCAGCCCACTGAAAGATTTGGTTGATGTCTGCCTGGAGCCTTGCAGTGTCTGCAATGGAAGACACTGTCATGCAGATTCGAGTGTCATCTGCAAAGGAAGACACGGTGCTGTGGCTGACATCCTTGTCTGTGTCGGATATGAGGATGAGGAACAAGATGGGAGCGAGTACTGTGCCTTGTGGAACAGAGCTTTTCACCATAGCTGCCTCGGACTTTACTCTGTTGACGACTACTCCCTGTGTTCTGTTAGTGAGGAAATTATAGATCCATCGACCGACTTTTCCTGTTATTCCTTTAGCACTCATTTTGTGCGCTATTATGCCATGGTCACACTTGTCGAAGGCTTTTTGCAAAGTCTGTATATATTACATCTGCATTCTTTTTGTCTTCTAGTGCATTTAGGACCTTGTCGTAGTGATCCAATAGTTGAGACAGACAGGAGCGACCTGTTCTAAACCCATGTTGCCCTGGGTTGTGTAACTGATGGGTTTCTAGATGGGTGGTGATCTTGCTTCTTAGGACCCTTTCAAAGATTTATGTGATATGGGATGTTAGTGCTATCGGTCTGTAGTTCTTTGCTGTTGCTTTACTGCCCCCTTTGTGGAGTGGGGCTATGTCTGTTGTTTTTAGTAACTGTGGGACGACCCCCGTGTCCATGCTCCCTCTCCATAGGATGGAAAAGGCTCGGGATAGGGGCTTCTTGCAGTTCTTGATGAACACGGAGTTCCATGAATCTGGCCCTGGGGCAGAGTGCATGGGCATGTTATTTATCGCCTGTTCGAAGTCATTTGGCGTCAGGATAACATTGGATAGGCTTGTGTTAACCAAATTTTGTGGCTCTCTCATAAAAAATTCATTTTGATCTTCGACTCTCAGTCTGGTTAGCGGCTTGCTAAAAACTGAGTCATATTGGGACTTGAGTAGCTCACTCATTTCCTTGCTGTCATCTGTGTAGGACCCATCTTGTTTAAGTAGGGGCCCAATACTGGACGTTGTTCTCGACTTTGATTTGGCATAGGAGAAGAAATACTTTGGGTTTCTTTCGATTTCATTTATGGCTTTTAGTTCTTCCCGCGATTCCTGACTCCTATAAGATTCCTTTAGCTTAAGTTCGATGTTTGCTATTTCTCTGACCAGTGTCTCCCTACGCATTTCAGATATATTGACCTCTTTTAGCCGCTCTGTTATTATTTTCCGTCGCCTGTAAAGGGAGCGCCTGTCTCTTTCTATTTTACATCTACTCCTCCTTTTTCTTAGAGGAATAAGCCTTGTGCATGCATCGAGTGCCACCAAGTTAATCTGTTAGGCATAAGTTGGGGTCTGTGTTGCTTAGTATATCTTCCCAGCTTATATCGGTTAGGACTTGGTTTACTTGGTCCCACTTTATGTTTTTGTTATTGAAGTTGAATTTGGTGAATGCTCCCTCGTGACTAGTCTCATTTTTGTCGGTCTTGGGCTCACGCCCTACATGTTTTGAACCTCAATTATGTTGTGATCTGAGTATATTGTTTTTGATGTGTGACATTTCTTTTCAATATCATTGTTAGTGAAGATGGTTTTTTTTTTTACCTTAATTTTTTTTGAATTTTGTCAGAATTTGTTGGAAATAACTCTGAAAAGAAGGAAGCGTCATAAAATTTTGAATCGCTATCTATCAAGGGCAAGGTTCAGCACCCACCGATTTATAGCAAAAAGGGTCTCTGAGTCAATAGCAGTCATAAAATTATCCCTTCTTAACATACTACGGTAAACCCATATGAAGATACTAAAGGTTCAGTGACTTTATTTTAATATTTGCACCCTCCCCCCCCCCCCCCCCCCTCCTAAAGGTGAACGGGGTAATGGGAATTTTCGTTTGATAGGATTGTCCGCACTAAGTCAACTTATGGATCCGTGGAGGCCACCGGGAATACAGAAAGATGTCTGAAAAGTTACTCCACTTTGGGGTAGTTATGTCCAAAAAAACCCAAAAAAAAGATTCATTAATTTTAATTTTGGGTTGCGTCCGAGTGGTCAAGAGCCCCAAGTCATGTAGTTCTTCATAAAGTCTGAGTTAAGGTTCAATTACGACATTTTACTTTCTTCAGTTGCTTATCAAGTTCGTGTGGAAAAAACTAAGCAAAGATTTTAAGGGAAGTTAACCAAATTTTCTTCGGTAAATTTCTTAAGGATTTTTGATATGGTAAAGCTTAGATTTCCCCTTATTTCTCTGAGGTAGTAATTTTCCCCAAATTTTTAATACTTTATAGGGCCCTTTCCATGCTACTAATAATTTTTTTGTTTTTATGGGCAAAAGTACCAGAACTTCCCCCCAATTTAAAACTTCTCTGACTTTTGGGAAATAAAAAATATTTTTGTACTGGCCCATTGACAACCTTAAGTTTTTCAAAACTATGTCAGGGGTCTTTAAATTTTGGATCTAGGTAAAGGGAGAAACTGGTAAGAAGACTGAACCTCAGCTTTTACCTCCTATTGTCCATAATCTGAAGAATGGAAAATGGGCCCTGGCCTGTCCCCATAAAGAAGCAAAAGGTGAAAACCCTAAAGATTCACTGGAATTTCCCCTCATGCAAACAAAGCACAGGGTAGTAACGATGCCACCCTTAGTTTAAGGGAGCAAAGTTTCCAAAAAATGGACTTTGAGAACGAATGCTGGCGCTCAATCCTCCCTTTACAGCTGGGATGATGGGGTGTTGTGAAGAGGCTTCACCCCAGAATTTGGTATAGAGTTGCATTAAGTCAAGTGAATTGTTCCCACGGTCAGAAAAATTTTCTCTAGGGTCCCCCATCGGAGAAGATGGACAAAGGGTTCGCCACCTCGTAATAGTTATGGCCTTTAAGGGAAGGGCTTCAGGGAAACTCGAAGCATAATCAACAATTTAATATATTCTTGTCCCCCAATGAAAGTGAGATAAAGGACCAACGATGTCAATAGTACTCTTTCAAACGGTACCGTAATGATGGGCTTTTTGACCATAGTACTCGCCGGGTACCTCGGGAGATGACAGTTGGCAAACTTTACACGATTACAATAAGTGTGCATCTGAGGACATTTTGGCCAAAAATGGTTTCCCTAATTTTTTTTAAAGGTTTTCGATCGAGAAATTCCCGGGCCACTGGAGGTCATAGCCTTTTTAAAGAACAGTCCTCTGCTTGATTTGGAACAACTAAATGGAACGTCTATTCTCTGAATTTAATTTAAATTGACTTGTACAAGATCCTTTTATAATTAAAATTTTATAGAAAAGTTTTCCTTTGGATACTTATTTTTTTTTAGGGGGCTTTATGGAATTATGAAGAGAAGGGCAATTACTTTGTAAATTGACAAAAGATCCTTTGATATATCAAAATGCTTAAATTTCAGGGGAAAATCAAAGGAGGGACAGTAGGAAAGCCTGGGCTTTGTCTGAGCCCTATCAAGAATTTATAGTATGGGAGGCGAATCTTCATTTCCAATCAAACAAGTAAACCGGGACCCACTACCCGCTTTCGAGGACACACTGGTTTTTAATGCACATATATCCGAGACTTGCTCTTGAATTTTCGGGGGGGTTCTCTGACTCTACGGGAAGAGGATTTGAAACATTATTCCATCTTGGTGAGAAAGGTCAACCTCAAAGGGAAAATGGCACCTTTTACTTTACCTTTATACGGAGCAAAAAGTGAGGGAGCTAGTAGGGCTTCAACCAACCTGTGAACCATTTAGATCAATTAACAAGGAGGTAGGAAAAGTGTCCGTCGGCCCAAGTAGTCTGAAAGTAACGAGAACGAGTTTCTTTAAGGTTAGGGAACAGCTTATCAGGAAAGACTATAAGTGCATCCAGTGTCTCGAAAAAGGAATACATTAAGTCCTTAATGTTCCTGAACAGAAGGGTGCTTGGCATTACAGTCTTTAAACATTTTCCCCATTTTTGGGCCCTTCTTAGAAGGACAATCTGGACTTTATGCCCCTTAACACCACACAAATGACAAACAGGAATAAAAGAAGTCATTTTACTTTCCACTAGAGGCTTTGTTTTCTTAAGGTCTATAAACCCTTTACCCTTAGGGTTCGACCCCTTTAGGTCTTCATAGGAATTGGGGCCCTCAGCTACAGGTCAGCAGCCTCAGCAACTTCCTCGCTTTAATCAGGTTAGTTCTCTGTGAATTTTGTATTGATGGGAAGACTGTGGGGAACTGGTCAGCAACCATGAATCTCTAAGAGATTCATTACTGCGATAAATTTCCTAAAACTCCTACCAAAAGTCGAAAAACAAAGAGTGTTACCTTAACTGCGAAAGTTCGGCCAGACTGAAAGGTGGCTACTGAAATCTTTCCTAAAAGTTTTAGTGGTTTTCTGATAGTTTTAAAGGGGATTGCCTTCTTCAGGGGTTAAAATTTACATATGATACATGTGAAAAGTTGCATAGATTTTTAAAAGTGTCCAAAAAAATAACATTCCAACCTGGTAACCCAGGGTTCAGCAGGCCATTCACAGAGGGAGCATATTTCAAACCGATAATGTATGAAGTTATGTCTTCCCCCTCTGGAAGGGGGGTAAATTTTAGTTTTGGGAAATATGTGCACAGCTGCACGTTTTTCCATTCCCCCTTCATCAAATTGCGTTGTAAAAATTTAATTTTTATTCTCTAATTTAAAGGCGAGTTGTTCGAGCTCGCGACCCTTTTCTCTCTCCCTTAACTCAATTCTCTACCCTTTGTCTTTCCTCAATTTCCCTTTAATTTAACTTGTTCCTCACGTACTTTAGCTCTTTCCCACGATAAAGTCATCAGCTCTTTTTTCTCTTCTCTTTCGTTCTCCCCTTTTCCTTTTCAATTTTTTCCTGGTTTTTAGCCTAATAAAAGATTCAAAAATTTTTCCCTTTTTTAATTTACTTCCAATTCATTCCAAAAAACTGTATTCCTCCATATTTAAAAAAATAAAAAAAAAAACTCCGGGGGAAAATAAAAGGGGTTTTAAAGGAAACGGGGGTTCAATTCCTGCTCTGCTCAAACTTTTTAAAAAACCCAGAGGGCGTGATCCCAATTCAATTAAACAACATGTATTAATGAAAACGAAGGGTTCTTGCCGGCTCCGAGCAAACGTAAGTGAAGGGGGGTCATTTTAGCATCCAATTCTCAAAAACAAATCAAGAGGTCCTACGACGTTCCCTTAAAAATAAAGACTCAATGAAAAAAATTTCCATGGAAAACCCGGGGTCCCTAGAGTCTAATCCCCAAAGTGTTTCAATCTCACAAAAAAAAAAGGTGGCAAATTAAATATTAAAATCCTCCCCTGACTTGACTTACAAAAAATTTGAGACTATAAAAATCCCCAAAATCTTTTAAATACCTGTACTGTAGTCCACCAAGAGAATGATTACTCATGGCGGGGGAAACCCGTTTGTGGTATGCGGCTTTGAAGTTCCAATGGTGATTCGAGTGGATTTGAATCTTTTTCAGTAATTTGATTTCCGGCAAGGGTCGCCACTTGTGAAGGCTTACTCCCCCTGTAACAATTTCAGCCCAGTTTACTAAGGCTGGCTCCTCCCGGGAAAAATTTAAATAATAGAAAAAGAAAAAAACTGAAAAATTTTGAACCTTTATTATTGAGGAAATAATAAATTTATAAAACACTTAAATATGAAAAACTGATCCTACATGAAAGAAAATGAAAAATAAAAAAAAAATGATACTAAATTTTCAATGCTAAAAATTTGGGTTTTGGTTTTGGGTGAACTGCGTTTTTGTTGCAATAGAAGCCATTGCGATGATGGGGGGGGATGGTCGCGTTTTTTGGTGGCCCCACGGCTCGTTCTAGGGCTGAAATAATTTTTCCCGTGACAGGAGATGGGTTCTTGACCACTGAAATGATGGGGGGTTAGTCCTGATTCTTATCCCAAGTGCCAGGCAAGAAAATCCAAAAGGGGACGCTCCAGACGTTAGTCCATTTTTCCTTCATTTTTTTGTTGATTGACAGTGACCCTCTCTGTCACCAAGCTAAAAGATAGACGGGTTACCCACGCTTAAAATAATCACTTCCAGATAAGAAAATCCCCAAAGAGTGGTGATTATTACAACAGTCAACTTAGAGCAGGACAAAAGATAAGTTTATTTTGGTCAAAAGTGAAGTTTTAACCAATAAATCCACTAAAATAAAAAGGCAGGCAGTACTCACAGATTTTGGGAGCTGTGAGTGATGTTTTACTTTTTGCCCAAGCCCCACACTCACCTTTTTTCGGGGGGGGGGAAGGGGAGGGGAAGGGGATAGGGGGAGCTAGACGACCCTACTTTTAAAAAGCACCGCAAACAAACATCTTTTTCGGGGGGGGGGGAAAAAAGGCGGGAATAGAGGGAGTTTGACATCCCCTCCTTAACAAGAGCCGAATGAAATATCACTTTCGGGGAGGGGAAAAAAGGGAATAGGGGGAGCTTGCTTACCCTACCTTAACAAGTAGCGGAAAATGAAACATTGTTATAAATACCCCCGTACTCCTATTACTGAATTTTTCCCTCACATTTAGATTGCACCCCCTATATCATTATAGTATTTACTTGGTTTTTATTTTTATTTATGTCGATAGTCTATTTTTCCCTTTTTCCGCCCACTTATATGGGAGGGCAGTCTCAATAGGTAACAAATCATCATTAAATTTTTGTTGCCAGTGGGGGGGTAATTCTTAAAAAAAATTGATCCAAGGGGTTAAAAAAGTTTCCTGTGTTTTTTGTTGCAAAAAGTTTCCTCCTTATGAATTTAGCTTCTTATTGGGGAGATGTGAAAAATTGACAGTTGTTAGCTTGGGAATGATCAGGTAGAAATCATAAAATATGACGAGTCAGCATCGTATATATGATTAAACCCAAGGCACAGATCAGTATGGAGTTCCTGGAGAGATTTTTCGGGGGTCAACGCCCCCGGGGCCCGGGTCGGGACCGGGCCCTCCGGGTGGATCAGCGCCTGAAAAACCAGGCTGTTGCTGCTGCTGCACGCAAACCAACGTGGGCCCACACCCCGTGATCAGAACTGACTTTAGGTGCTTGTCCAGGCCTGCTTAAAACTGCCAGGGGTTGTTGGTAATCCCCCTTAGTGTGCTGGGGGGCATTTTTTGAACATCTCGGGCCCCGACACTTATTTGTATGGTCTTTTAAACGTCTAGGACACCCGCTTTTCTTTGGGGGGGGATGGTGCATCGTCTCCCAAAGTCTTTTTTTTTTGTAGTGAGTGTTTTTCGTGTGCAAGTTCGGTACTAGTCCCCTGATTTTCCGGGTGTATAAAATATGTTCCTCCCTCCTGCGTTCCAGGGAATACGGGTTTTTAGAAACCCAAAGCGCTCCAAAAATTGGGGTTTTTTCTCCGCTATGCGGCCCGTAAAGTTCTCTGTACATTTTCTAGGGCGGGAATTTCACCTGCCTTGAAAGGGGCGAGAGTGCAGCAATATTCCGCCCAGTAGAACAAGTGACCGAAGAGGTCATCATGGGGTTGGCCTCCCCAGTTTGAAGGTTCTCATTATCCATCCTGTCATTTTTCTAGCAGATGCATTGATACAATGTTATGGTCCTTGAAGGGGAACCTCCGACAAATCACTCCCAGGCTTTGACGTTGGTGTTTTGCTCTATTTTGTGGCCAGAAAATTTTTTTTGTACTCTGAGAAGATTTTAATTTTCCCCATGTTTACCATATCTGGTAATTGAAATTTCTCATCGTTAACTTCATATTGTTTTTTGAGCCCACTGAAAAATTTGGTTTATGTCCGCCTGGAGCCTTTTCAGTGTCTGCAATGGAAGACACTGTCATGCAGATTCGGGTTCACTGCAAAGGAAGACACGGGTTGGCTGACATCCTTTTCTATGTCGGTAGAGGGGAGAAACAAATGGGAGCTAGACGTGCCTGTGGAACAGAGCTTTTCCCCGTAGTGCCTCGGGGCTTTACTCTGTTGACGACTACTCTCTGTGTTTGTTTGTGGGAAATTATAGATCCATCGACCGACTTTTCCTGTTTTTCCTTTAAACCGCATTTTGTGCGCTATTACCCATGTCACACTTTTTTGAACTTTTTGCAAATCTATATATACATCTGCATTCTTTTTCTTCAGTGCATTTAGGGACCTTGCGTAGTGATCCATACTGAGACAGACAGGGGCGCCTGTTCTAAACCCTGTTTTCCCTGGGTTTGTAACTGATGGGTTTCTAGATGGGGGGTGATCTTCTTTCTGGGGCCCTTTCAAGTTTTTATGATATGGGGTGTTAGTGCTATTGGTCCAGTTCTTTGCTTTTGTTTTCCCCCTTTTTGGGGGGGGCTATTCTGTTGTTTTTTAGTAACTGAGGGGACGACCCCCCTGTCCATGCTCCCTTCCATAGGGTGAAAAGGCTCGTATGGGGCTTCTTCAGTTTTTTGATAACACAGGTTCCCTGAGTCGGCCCTGGGGCAAGTGCAAGGGGATGTCATTTATCGCCTGTTTGAAGTCATTGCTCAGGGTAACATCGGATAGCTTTTTGTTAAACAAATTTTGTGGTCCTCATAAAAAAATTCATTTTGGGTCTTTCGACTCTCAGTCGGTTGCGGCTTGCTAAAAAAAGTCATATTGGGGCTTGAGTGCTCACTCAAAATTTTCCTTTCTGTCATCGTGTAGGACCCACTTGTTTAAGTAGGGGCCCAAACTGGGCGTTGTTCCGATTTTGTTTGGCATAGGGAAGAAATACTTTGGGTTTTTTTTGTTTTTTTTTATAGCTTTTAGTTTTTTCCCCCCGATTCCCGACTCCTAAAGGATTCTTTTAGCTTAAATTTGATGCTTGTATTTCTTGACCAGTGCTCCCTGCGCATTTCAGATTAAATTTACCCTTTTTGCCCCTCTGTTATTCTTTTTTGTCGCCTGTAAAGGGAGCGCCCCCGTCTCTTTTTATTTTACATCTACCCCCCCTTTTTCTTAGGAAAAGCTTTTCAACATCGAGGCCACCGGTTAAACTGTTCTAGGCATAAATTTGGGGCTGTGTTGCTTATATATCTTCCCCGCTTTATCGGTTAGGGCTTTGTTTACTTGTCCCCCTTTATGTTTTTGTTATTGAAGTTGCCAACAAAGTGAGTAGGCCCCGTAGTTTTCCTGGAGGGTTTTCCTGGAGAGAGTTTCCCGGGGGGCAAGCCCCCCCCGGGCCCCGGGCTTTACCGGCCCCTGGGGGGATCAGAGCCTGATCAACCAGCTATTACCTGGGTGCACGCAAACCAAAACAGCCCAGTCCGGGGTCGAACCGACTTTAGGGCTTGTCCAGGCCAGCTTTAAGACTGCCCGGGGTCTGTTGGAATCCCCCTTATGTTTCTGGGGGGCAGTTGAACATTTGGGGCCCCGACACTTATTGTATGGTTCTTAACGTGCTAGTACACCCCCCGCTTTTCATTGGGGGATGTTGCATCGTCTGCCAAGTCTTTTTGCTTTTGTAGTGAGTGTTTTCGTGTGCAAATTCGGTATGTCCCTCTAGATTTTTTCCCGGTGTTTTAAACAGTTCTCTCCCTCCCGCTTTCCCGGGAATACAGGGTTTAGGACCCCCAAGCGCTCCCCTAACTGAGGTGTTTATCTCCGTTTATGGGCCCGTGAAGTTCTCTGACATTTTCTAGGGCAGCAAATTTCACCTCCTTGGGAAAGGGGGTTTTATGGCAGCCCAAAATTCCACCAGATAGAACAAGGACCGAAGAGTGTCATCATGGGGTTTCATCCGAGTTTTTTAAGGTTCTATTATCCATCCCGTCATTTTTCTAGCGATCGATTTATCAATGTTATGGTCCTCTAAGTGGATCCTCAGACAGATCACTCCCAGGCTTTGACGTTGGTGTTTCGCTCTTTTTGTGGCCAGAATTTGTTTTGTACTCTGATGAAGATTTAATTTTCCCCCTTTTACCCCTATCTGGTAATTTAAAAAATTTTTTCCCTCGTGAAATTCATTTTTTTTTCCCCGCACCCATGAAAAATTTTTGGTTGATGTCGCCTGGAGCCTTGCAGTGTCCCGCAATGGAAGACACTGTTGCAGATTCGAGTGTCATCTGCAAAGGAACACGGTGCTGTGGCGGGCATCCTTGCTGTGTGGGTAAGGATGAGAAAAGATGGGGCGAGTACTGTGCCTTGTGGAAAAGAGCTTTTTACCTAGCGCTCGGGCTTTACTCTGTTGAGACACTTCCCCGTGTTTTGTTAGTGAGGAAATTATAGATCCTCGCCGATTTTTTGTTATTCCTTTGCCTATTTTGTGCGCTATTATGCCCTGGGCACACTTTTCAAGGCTTTTTTCAAACTGTATATATTACATCTGCATTCTTTTTTGTCTTTTATGCATTTTGGGCCTTGTCGTAGTGATCCCAAAATTGAGACAGACAGGGGACCTGTTTTAAAAACCCCTTTTGCCCTGGGTTGTGTAATGATGGGTTTTTTTAGATGGGTGGTGTCTTGTTTTTAGGACCCTTTTAAAGATTTTTGTGAATGGGATGTTTTTGCATCGGGTTTTAGTTCTTTTTTGTTGCTTTACTGCCCCCTTTGTGGAGTGGGGGGTATGTTGTTGTTTTTAGTAACTGTGGACGACCCCCGTGTCCCTGCTCCCCTTCCCTGGGGTGGAAAAGGCTCGGGGGGGGCTTCTTGCAGTTCTTTATGAACACGGAGTTCCATGAATCCCCTGGGGCAAGTGCATGGGGATGTTATTTATCGCCTGTTCGAAAATCATTTTTGGGGTCAGGAAACATTGGATAGGCTTGTTTAACCAAATTTTTGGCTTCCCCATAAAAATTCATTTTGATCTTCGACCCTCAGTCTGGTTAGCGGCTTTTTTTTAAAAATGAGTCATATTGGGCTTGGTAGCCACTCATTTCCTTGCTGTCTCTGTTAGGGCCCATCTTGTTTAAGTAGGGGCCCAAACTGACTTGTTCTCGACTTTTATTTGGCATAGGAGAAGAAAAACTTTGGTCTTTCGATTTCATTTTTGGGTTTTAGTTCTTCCGCGATTCCGACTCCTATAAGATTTTTTTACTTAATTCGATGTTTTCTATTTCCTGACCCTTCTCCCTACGCATTTCAGTATTTGACCTCTTTTAGCCGCTCGTTTTCTTTTCCGCGCCCGTAAAGGGAGCGCCGCTTTTCTATTTTACATCTACTCCCCCTTTTTTTTAGAGGAATAAGCCTTTTGCATGCATCGATGCCACCAAGTTAATCTGTTCTAGGCATAATTGGGGTCTGGTTGCTTAGTATACTTCCCAGTTATGGTTAGGGCTTTGGGTTTTCTTTGGGCCCCCCTTTTTTGTTTTTTTTATTGAAGTGAATTTGGTGAATGCTCCCTCGTGATAGTCTCATTATGTCGGTCTTTTTGGGGTCCCCGCATACTGCTAACCTAATTATGTTTTGGTCTGAGTATATTGTTTTTGATGTGGTGACATTTCTTTTTAGTATCATTGTTTTTGAAGAGAGGGCTAGTGTATTCTCCAGTCTAGTAGGCTCTATTATTTGCGATTTAAAATTTAATTTTGTGCAGAGATTTAAAAGCTCGGGAGTGTGGTTTTATCAGAGCCCTCCCGTGTTATTTCTGCAACAATATTATTTGCTATATTTTTCCATTTTAGGTGCCTTAAGTTGAAATCCCCAGGAGCAAGATTTGGGTGAGGGGGGAAGATTTTCCAGACAGTGTTCAATTTTTAACAGCTGTTCCTGGAAAGCTGGGATGTTGCATCCGGGGTTGTAGACTACCGCAATGTCTGGTTTTGGTTCTCGCCTTTTCTGCTAAAAATTTCCCCTTCATCATTTGAGGGATTAACAGTTCTGTGCAAACAAGTGACTCTGCAAGTACAGGCAAACCCCCCCCCTTTTGCCCGTTCACTCTGTCACATCTTAAGTTTTTTTAACCTGGGATCCCTATTTCGTTTCCGGTGATCCTTTATGTGGGTCTCAGTGAAAGCCGCGAACATTGCCTTTGCCTCTGGAAGCAGTCCACGGCTGAAGATAAGATAAGATAAGATAAGATTTCGTTCGGATTTTTAACCCCGGAGGGTTAGCCACCCAGGATAACCCAAGAAAGTCAGTGCGTCATCGAGGACTGTCTAACTTATTTCCATTGGGGTCCTTAATCTTGTCCCCCAGGATGCGACCCACACCAGTCGACTAACACCCAGGTACCTATTTGCTGCTAGGTGAACAGGACAACAGGTGTAAGGAAACGTGTCGAAATGTTTCCACCCGCCAGGAATCGAACCCGGGCCCTCCGTGTGTGAAGCGGGAGCTTTAGCCACCAGGTTTGTTGCTGGCTTTAGACCCTGTATATTTGCAAAGACAAATGTCATCGGACTTGTGGTATTGTTGGTACTGGGGGGGGGATTTTTTTTCCAGCATTAGTATCTGTATCTGTTGGTTTGGAGTGGAGGCCATCGACTGTGGTTCCACTCCAGGAATGACTGGATTTGGTGTACGATTTCTGCCATTTCCTGCCAGTTTTTTTTCCTTCCTGGCACTAAAAAACCTCTCCCTCTTGAGTGGCTGTGGCTACCCAGATTTTCCCATGGCCTGGATGTTTTGTATCTTTTTGTCCCCTTTAGATGGTGTGCCTGGCAATTTAAGTTATATCACAGTCTTTCCTGTACTGAAGAGGTACACAGTTCAGGGTAAAAAAGCTTACAGGAAGGGAGTTTGTATTTTCCTGTTGTCATATGGGCATGGCATTATATCAGACATTGCCCGATAAATGGTTAAACTTGTCAGGATCTGTTCAAGATGCTCATTTTTTTCTGCAAATTTGTTATAATATGAGGAAGGTTAGGCGAATCCAAAGCCTCTCTGGAGGATGGGACTTCTGAGTTAGTGCTTTCTTTAACACCTATCACCTTAACGGGTACCATGGTTACATTAGTGTTCTCTGATGGTGCCTGTGGCAAGTCTGCCTCATCATTCATTGCAGGTAGGTCCTGTGCATCTGACTCATCTCCATTTTCCAGGGGAGTTACCAATGTGGTATCCGTCTGACTGTGTTGTGTGTATTCGAAAATAAGATAAGCTCATCCCCATATTCAGGTGTAGGCATAGGTATCAGTAGTGGCAGATCAGTAGTTACACATGTGCTAGCAGGGATGGCTAGCTCCTCCACAACTAGTGTGTGTGATGGCATTCTGGTATCACCAGAATCCTTTGCAGTAAGGTTGAGTTCTTCCGCACTTTGCAGAGGTTCAGTCTCAGCTCTGGCAATGGTAGACTGCATGGCCTCATTCTCAGTTACCATTAAAGGACTGTTATCAGGTTTACGTCGAAGGTTGTTTGGGTTCTGACTGCAGTCCTTGTGGGAAACTGTAACTCAAACTTCTTTACAGTTAATACACTTAAATTTTTGGCTGTCAAGGCCTACTGTGCATTCTCTAGTGGAATGTTTCGCAGCACGCTTACCACACCAAGAATGTAATATTTCACAGTCTACTGCAACATGGCCATAGTGATGGCATTTGTAACACCTGCGTTGAGAGGGTAGGTACACTTCAATGTTTAGGAAACGTATGCCAGGCACCCAGATATTTCGAGGGAGGGGCACAGGGCCTACCCAACTGGCAATAATTTGGGATTTTCCTATAAGTCATTTAGGCTTGATGATATGCTCACTTAGAGTCAGATGGGATGAGTTCATGTAGAGAGGGTATCCAAAGATTATGATACTGACCCATTTTTGATAGTGGTGAGTGTCTGATGGAGGTCGGAGCAGCTTAATACCACCATAATGTGTACTAAGTAGATCATTGATCAGTTCTTCATTCTGTTCCACAAACACAAAGTTGCGTGTGTTTTTCCTAAATTGGATCCTTGACTTAGAATGTTTCTTTACAGCTTCCATTAGCCATGCACACTTAGCAGGCATCAGGGTGTTGTCATGCACACTTAGCAGGCATCAGGGTGTTGTCATGCACACTTAGCAGGCATCAGGGTGCTGTCATGCACACTTAGCATGCATCAGGGTGTTGTCATGCACACTCAGCAGGCATCAGGGTGTTGTCATGCACACTTAGCAGGCATCAGGGTGTTGTCATGCACACTCAGCAGGCATTAGGGTGTGTTGTCATGCACACTTAGCATGCATCAGGGTGTTGTCATGCACACTCAGCAGGCACCAGGGTGCTGTCATGCACACTTAGCAGGCATCAGGGTGTTGTCATGCACACTTAGCAGGCATCAGGGTGTTGTCATGCACACTTAGCAGGCATCAGGGTGTTGTCATGCACACTTAGCAGGCATCAGGGTGTTGTCAAGGAAGTTCAGCTTAACACATTCTTCCTCTGAAGAAAGACTTCTTGCAGCCTGTGTGCAACAAGAACGTTTAGTTTCACAGAGGATGCAAGGAAACTATAAGTAATGAATTTACAAAATACATAAAGTTCACTCACATGGAAATATCACATTAACGATGAAGATTAATCTTTAACACTTTACAATTTGAGTCTTCACAAACATCGAAGTCTTTACCTCAACAAGACAAAGTCTTAAAACCAACTGCACAAATGTGCAAAATTTAACAACTCTGAATTCTGTCATAAGGAAGATAGACACCAAGATTTTGTCTAAAACATATGTATCTAAAGTTTGCGGGAGTGCCGAGAAAAATGATAAATCAGGTCTTCTGAACAATACTGATGAGTAGCAGCCAACTCTTACTCTAATTCCAAGAAAATTTCCAAAATGATGAATCTAGGGAGCAAATATTATGGTCAGTAGTCGGGGCTAGATTCGGGAGGAGATGTTCACTGCCAGTCTGGTAGTCAGGCTAGATAGGGGCAGACTCTTCACTGTATTTTGGTAGTCAGGGCTAATCAGGGAGCAGAGTGCTTCACTGTCAGTCTGGTAGTCAGGGCTAGTCAGGGAGCAGACTGTTTTCACTGCCAGTTGGTAGTCAGGGCTAGATCAGGGAGCAGATGCTTCACTGCCAGTTTGGTAGTCAGGGCTAGATCAGGGAGCAGAGTGCTTCACTGTCAGTCTGGTAGTCAGGGCTAGATCAGGGAGCAGACTGCTTCACTGCCATTGGTAGTCGGGGCTAGATCAGGGAGCAGACTGCTTCACTGCCAGTCTGGTAGTCAGGGCTAGTTCAGGGAGAGACTGCTTCACTGCCAGTCTGGTGTCATGGCTAGATCAGGGAGCAGACTGCTTCACTGCCAGTCTGGTAGTCAGGGTTAAATCAGGGAGGGGGACTGCTTCACTGCCAGTCTGGTAGTCGGGCTAGATCAGGGAGCAGACTGTTTCACTGCCAGTTGGTAGTCAGGGCTAGATCAGGGAGCAGACTGCTTCACTGCAGTTGGTGTCAGGGCTATATCAGGGAGCAGACGGGTTTCACTGCCAGTTGGTAGTCAGGGCAGATCAGGGAGCAGATGTTTAAACTGCAGTCTGGTAGTCAGGGCTAGATCAGGAGCAGACTGCTTCACTTTTCAGTCTGGTATTTCCAGGGCTAGATCAGGGAGCAGACTGCTTCACCACCCAGTTGGTATTTATGGCTAGATCAGGGAGCAGACTGTTCACTGCCAGCTGGTAGTCGGGCAAAGATCAGGGAGCAGACTGCTTCACTCCCATTTCTGGAAGTCAGGGCTAGATCAGGGAGCGGGACTATTTCACTGCCAGTCTGGTAGTCGGGCTAGATCAGGGAGCAGATGCTTCACTGCCAGTCTGGTAGTCAGGGCTAGATCAGGGAGCAGACTGCTTCACTGCCAGTCTGGTAGTCATGGCTAGATCAGGGAGCAGACTGCTTCACTGCCAGTCTGGTAGTCAGGGCTAGATCAGGGAGCAGACTGCTTCACTGCCAGTCTGGTAGTCAGGGCTAGATCGGGGAGCAGATGTTCACTGCCAGTCTGGTAGTCAGGGCTAGATCAGGGAGCAGACTGCTTCACTGCCAGTCTGGTAGTCATGGCTAGATCAGGGAGCAGACTGCTTCACTGCCAGTCTGGTAGTCAGGGCTAGATCAGGGAGGAGACTGCTTCACTGCCAGTCTGGTAGTCAGGGCTAGATCAGGGAGCAGACTGCTTCCTGCAGTCTGGTAGTCAGGGCTAGATCAGGGAGCAGACTGTTTAACTGCCGTTGGTAGTCGGGCTAGATCAGGGAGCAGACTGTTTCACTGCCAGTCTGGTAGTCAGGGCTAGATCAGGGAGCAGACTGTTTCACTGCCAGTCTGGTAGTCAGGGCTAGATCAGGGAGCAGACTGTTTCACTGCCAGTCTGGTAGTCAGGGCTAGATCAAGGAGCAGACTGCTTCACTTCCAGTCTGGTAGTCAGGGCTAGAACAGGGAGCAGATGCTTCCTGCCAGTCTGGTATTCGGTAGATCAGGGAGCAGACTGCTTCACTGCCGCCCTGGTAGTCAGGGCTAGATCAGGGAGCAGACTGTTTCACTGCCAGTTGGTAGTCAGGCTAGATCAGGGAGCAAAACTGCTTCACTGCCAGTCTGGTAGTCAGGGCTAGATCAGGGAGCAGACTGTTTCACTGCCAGTCTGGTAGTCAGGGCTAGATCAGGGAGTAGACGCTTCATGCCAGTCTGGTAGTCAGGGCTAGATCAGGGAGCAGACTGTTTCACTGCCAGTCGGGTTTAGTCAGGGCTAGATCAGGGAGCAGACTGCTTCATGCCAGTCTGGTAGTCGGGCTAGATCAGGGAGCAGACTCCCTTCACTGCCTTTCTGGTAGTCAGGCTAGTTCAGGGGAGCGACTGCTTCCCCTGCCAGTTGGTAGTCAGGGCTAGATCAGGGAGCAGACTGCTTCACTGCCAGTCTGGTAGTCAGGGCTAGTCAGGGAGCGGGGACTGCTTCACTGCCAGTCTGGTAGTCAGGGCTAGATCAGGGAGCAGACTGTTTCACTGCCAGTCTGGTAGTCAGAGCTAGATCAGGGAGCAGACTGCTTCACTGTCAGTCTGGTAGTCAGAGCTAGATCAGGGAGCAGACTGCTTCACTGCCAGTCTGGTAGTCAGGGCTAGATCAGGGAGCAGACTGCTTCACTGCCAGTCTGGTAGTCAGGGCTAGATCAGGGAGCAGACTGCTTCAACTGCCGTCTGGTGTCAGGGCTAGATCAGGGAGCAGACTGCTTCACTGCCAGTCTGGTAGTCAGGGCTAGATCGGGAGCAGATGTTTCTCTGCCAGTCTGGAAGTCAGGGCTAGATCAGGGAGCAGACTGCTTCACTCCCAAAGTCTGGTAGTCAGGGCTAGATCAGGGAGCAGACTGGTTCACTGCCAGTCTGGTAGTCAGGGCTAGATCAGGGAGCAGACTGCTTAACTGCCAGTCTGGTAGTCAGGGCTAGATCAGGGAGCAGATGTTTCACTGCAGTCTGGTTGTCAGGGCTAGTCAGGGAGCGGGACTGTTTCACTGCCAGTCTGGTTTTTCAGGGCTAGATCAGGGGCAGACTGTTTCACTGCCAGTCTGGTAGTCAGGGCTAGATCAGGGGAGCAGACTGTTCACGCCAGTCTGGTAGTCAGGGCTAGAACAGGGAGCAGATGCTTCACTGCCAGTCTGGTAGTCAGGGCTAGATCAGGTGCAGACTGCTACACTGCCAGTCTGGTAGTCAGGGCTAGATCAGGGTGCAGACTGCTTCACTGCCAGTCTGGTAGTCAGGGCTAGATCAGGGTGCAGACTGCTTCACTGCCAGTTGGTAGTCAGAGTAGATCAGGGAGCAGACTGTTTCCTGCCAGTCTGGAGTCAGGGCTAGATCAGGGAGTGGGACTGCTTCACTCCCCAGTCTGGTAGTCAGGGCTAGATCAGGGAGCAGACTGTTTCACTGCCAGTCTGGTAGTCAGGGCTAGTTTCAGGGAGCGACTGCTTCACTGCCAGTCTGGTAGTCAGGGCTAGATCAGGGAGCAGACTGCTTCACTGCCAGTCTGGTAGTCAGGGCTAGATCGGGGGAGTACACTGCTTCATGGCCAGTTGGTAGTCAGGGCTAGATCAGGGAGCAGACGCTTCACTGCCAGTCTGGTAGTCAGGGCTAGATCAGGGAGTAGACTGCTTCACTGCCAGTTGGTAGTCAGGGCTAGATCAGGGAGCAGACTGTTTCACTCCCAGTCTGGTAGTCAGGGCTAGATCAGGAGCAGATCGCTTCACTGCCAGTCTGGTAGTCGGGGCAAAGATCAGGGTGCGGGACTGCTTCACTGCCGTCTGGTAGTCAGGGCTAGACCCGGGAAAGCAGACTGCTTCACTGCCAGTCTGGTAGTCAGGGCTAGATCAGGGAGCAGACTGCTTCATGCCAGTCTGGTAGTCAGGGCTAGATCAGGGAGCAGAATTTCACTGCCAGTCTGGTAGTCAGAGCTAGATCAGGGAGCAGACTGCTTCACTGTCAGTCTGGTAGTCAGAGTAGATCGGTAGCAGACTGCTTCACTGCCAGTCTGGTATCGGGGCTAGATCAGGGAGCAGATGCTTCACTGCCAGTCTGGTAGTCAGGGCTAGATCGGGGAAAGCAGATGCTTCACTGCCAGTCTGGTAGTCAGGGTAGATCAGGGAACGGACTTTTGCTTCATGCCAG
Organism: Cherax quadricarinatus; assembly: GCF_026875155.1. Lineage (NCBI taxonomy): Eukaryota > Metazoa > Arthropoda > Malacostraca > Decapoda > Parastacidae > Cherax > Cherax quadricarinatus. The sequence continues at coordinate 5,142,215 of NC_069427.1, forward strand.
TCTGGTAGTCAGGGCCTAGATCAGGGGGGCAGACTCGCTTCTCTCCAGTCTGGAAGTCAGGGCTAGATCAGGGAGCAGACGCTTCACTGCCAGTCTGGTAGTCAGGGCTAGACAGGGAGCAGACTACTTCACTGCCAGTTGGTAGTCAGGGCTAGATCAGGGAGCAGACTGCTTCACTGCCAGTCTGGTAGTCAGGGCTAGATCAGGGAGCAGAGCTTCACTGCCAGTCTGGTAGTCAGGGCTAGATCGGGGAAAGCAGACGGGCTTCACTGCCAGTCTGGTAGTAAAGGGCTAGATCAGGGAGCAGATGCTTCACTGCCAGTCTGGTAGTCAGGCTAGATCGGGAGCAGACTGCTTCACTGCCAGTCTGGTAGTCAGGGTTAGATCAGGGAGCAGGACTGCTTCCACTGCCAGTTGGTAGTCAGGGTAGATCGGGGAGCGGGACTGCTTCACTGCCAGTCTGGTAGTCAGGGCTAGATCAGGGAGCAGACTGCTTCACTGCCAGTCTGGTAGTCAGGGCTAGATCAGGGAGCAGACTGCTTCCCACTGCCAGTCTGGTAGTCAGGGCTAGATCGGGGAGCAGACTGCTTCACTCCCAGTCTGTGTAGTCAGGGCTAGATCAGGAGCAGACTGCTTCACTGCCAGTCTGTAGTCAGGGCTAGATCAGGGAGCAGACTGCTTCACTGCCAGTCGGTAGTCAGGGCTAATCAGGGAGCAGACTGCTTCACTGCCGTTTTGGTAGTCAGGGCTAGATCAGGGAGCAGACTGCTTCACTGCCAGTCTGGTAGTCAGGGCTAGATCAGGGAGCAGGATGCTTCCTGCCAGTCTGGTAGTCAGGGCTAGATCAGGGAGCAGACTGCTTCATGCAGTCTGGTAGTCAGGGCTAGACCCAGGGAGCAGACTGCTTCACTGCCAGTCTGGTAGTCAGGGCTAGATCGGGAGCAGACTGCTTCATGCCGTCTGGTAGTCAGGGCTAGATCAGGGAGCAGGACTGCTTCACTGCCAGTCTGGTAGTCAGGGCATAGATCAGGGAGCGGACTGCTTCACTGCCAGTCTGATAGTCAGGGCTTAGATCGGGGAGCAGACTGCTTCACTGCCAGTCTGGTAGTCGGGCTAGATCAGGGAGCAGATGCTTCACTGCCAGTCTGGTAGTCAGGGCTAGATCAGGGGCAGACTGCTTCACTGCCAGTCTGGTAGTCAGGGCTAGATCAGGGAGCAGACTGCTTCACTGCCAGTCTGGTAGTCAGGGCAAGATCAGGGAGCAGACTGCTTCACTGCCAGTCTGGTAGTCGGGGCTAGATCGGGGGAGCCAGACTGCTTCACTGCCAGTTGGTAGTCAGGGCTAGATCAGGGAGCAGACTGCTTCACTGCCAGTCTGGTAGTCAGGGCTAGATCAGGGAGCAGACTGCTTCACTGCCAGTCTGGTAGTCAGGGCTAGATCAGGGAGCAGCCCTGCTTCACTGCCAGTCTGGTAGTCAGGGCTAGTCAGGGAGCGACTGCTTCATGCCAGTCTGGTAGTCAGGGCTAGATCAGGGAGCAGACTGCTTCACTGCCGTCTGGTAGTCAGGGCTAGATCAGGGAGCAGACTGTTTCACTCCCAGTTGGTAGTCGGGGCTAGATCAGGGAGCAGACTGCTTCAATGCCAGTTGGTAGTCAGGGCTTAGATCAGGGAGCAGACTGCTTCACTTGCCACTCTGGTAGTCAGGGCTAGATCAGGGAGCAGACTGCTTCACTGCCAGTCTGGTTACTCAGGGCTAGATCAGGGAGCAGACTGCTTCACTGCGAGTCGGGTAGTCAGGGCTAGATCAGGGAGCAGACTGCTTCACTGCCAGTCTGGTAGTCAGGGCTAGATCAGGGAGCAGACTGCTTCACTGCCAGTCTGGTAGTCAAGGCTAGATCAGGGAGCAGACTGCTTCACTGCCAGTCTGGTAGTCAGGGCTAGATCAGGGGCAGACTGCTTCACTGTCGTCGGGTTTGTCAGGGCTAAAATCAGGGAGCAGACTGCTTCACTGTCAGTCTGGTAGTCAGGGCTAGATCAGGGAGCAGACTGCTTCACTGCCAGTCTGGTAGTCAGGGCTAGATCAGGGAGCAGTCTGTTTCACTGCCAGTCTGGTAGTCAGGGCTAGTCAGGGAGCAGACTGCTTCACTTTTTAGTCTGGTAGTCAGGGCTAGATCAGGGAGCAGACTGCTTCACTGTTAGTCTGGTAGTCAGGGCTAGATCAGGGAGCAGACTGCTTCACTGTCAGTCTGGTAGTCAGGGCTAGATCAGGGAGCAGACTGCTTCACTGTCGTCTGGTAGTCAGGGTAGCCCAGGGAGCAGACTGCTTCACTGTCAGTCTGGTAAGTCAGGGCTAGATCAGGGAGCAAAAGCCTTCACTGTCAGTTTGGTAGTCAGGGCTAGATCAGGAGCAGACTGCTTCACTGCCAGTTGGTAGTCAGGGCTAGATCAGGGAGCAAAACTGCTTCACTGCCAGTTCTGGTAGTCAGGGCTGATCAGGGAGCGGGACTGCTTAAACTGCCAGTCTGGTAGTCAGGGCTACAGGGAGCAGACTGCTTCACTGCCAGTCTGGTAGTCAGGGCTAGATCAGGGAGGCAGAACTGCTTCACTGCCAGTCTGGTAGTCAGGGCTAGATCAGGGAGCAGACTGCTTCACTCCCAGTTGGTAGCCCAGGGCTAGATCAGGGAGCAGATGCTTCACTGCCAGTCTGGTAGTCAGGGCTAGATCAGGGAGCAGACTGCTTCACTGCCAGTCTGGTAGTCAGGGTAGATCAGGGAGCAGACTGCTTCACTGCCAGTCTGGTAAGTCAGGGCTAGATCAGGGAGCAGACTGCTTCACTGCCAGTCTGGTAGTCAGGGCTAGATCAGGGAGCAGACTGCTTCACTGCCGGGTCTGGTAGTCGGGCTAGATCGGGAGCGACTGCTTCATTTGCCAGTCTGGTAGTCAGGGCTAGATCAGGGAGCAGACTGCTTCATCCCCGTCTGGTAGTCAGGGTTTAGATCAGGGGGAGCAGACTGCTTCACTGCCAGTCTGGTAGTCAGGGCTAAGATCGGAGCAGACTGCTTCACTGCCAGTCTGGTGTCAGGGCTAGATCGGGAGCAGACTGCTTAAACTGCCAGTTGGTAGTCAGGGCTAGACCAGGGAAGCAGACTGTTTCACTCCCCAGTCTGGTAGTCAGGGCTAGATCAGGGGCAGACTGCTTCAATGCCAGTCTGGTAGTCAGGGCTAGATCAGGGAGCAGATGCCTTCACTGCCAGTCTGGTAGTCAGGGCTAGATCAGGGAGCAGACTGCTTCATGCCAGTCTGGTAGTCAGGGCTAGATCAGGGGAGCAGACTGCTTCACTGCGAGTCTGGTAGTCAGGGCTAGATCAGGGAGCAGACTGCTTTCACTGCCAGTCTGGTAGTCAGGGCTAGATCGGAGCAGACTGCTTCACTGCCAGTTCTGGTAGTCAAGGCTAGATTCAGGGAGCAGACTGCTTCACTGCCAGTCGGGTAGTCAGGGCTAGATCGGGGAAAGCAGGACTGCTTCACTGTCAGTTGGTAGTCAGGGCTAGATCAGGGAGCAGACTGCTTCACTGCCCAGTCTGGTAGTCAGGGCTAGATCAGGGGCAGACTGTTCACTGCCAGTCTGGTAGTCAGGGCTAGATCAGGGAGCAGTTGTTTCACTGCCAGTTGGTAGTCAGGGCTAGATCAGGGAGCAGACTGTTTCATGTTAGTCGGGTTTAGTCAGGGCTAGATCAGGGAGCAGACTGCTTCACTGTTAGTCTGGTAGTCAGGCTAGATCAGGGAGCAGACTGCTCACTGTCAGTCTGGTAGTCAGGCTAGATCAGGGAGCGGGACTGCTTCACTGCCCCAGTCTGGTAGTCAGGGCTAGATCAGGGAGCCAGACTGCTTAAATGTCAGTCTGGTAGTCAGGGCTAGATCAGGGAGCGACTGCTTCACTGTCAGTTGGTATAAGGGCTTAGATCAGGGAGCAGACTGCTTCACTGCCAGTCTGGTAGTCAGGCTAGATAGGGAGCGGGACTGCTTCACTGCCATCGGGTTTGTCAGGGCTAGATCAGGGAGCAGACTGCTTCACTGCCAGTTGGTAGTCAGGGCTAGATCAGGGAGAGACTGTTCACTCCCAGTCTGGTAGTCAGGGCTAGTCAGGGAGCAGACTGCTTCACTGTCAGTCTGGTAGTCAGAGCTAGATCAGGGAGCAGACTGCTTCACTGCCAGTCTGGTAGTCAGAGCTAGATCAGGGAGCAGACTGCTTCACTGTCAGTCTGGTAGTCAGAGCTAGATCAGGGAGCAGACTGCTTCACTGTCAGTTGGTAGTCAGGCTAGACAGGGAGCAGACTGCTTCATGTCGTCGGGTAGTCAGGGCTAGATCAGGGAGCAGACTGCTTCACTGCCAGTCTGGTAGTCAGAGCTAGATCAGGGAGCCGACTGCTTCACTGTCAGTCTGGTAGTCATGGGTAGATCAGGGAGCAGACTGCTTCACTGTCAGTCTGGTAGTCAGGGCTAGTTCAGGGAGCAGACTGCTTCACTGCCAGTCTGGTAGTCAGGGCTAGATCAGGGAGCAGAGTGCTTCACTGTCAGTCTGGTAGTCAGGGGCTGATCAGGGAGCAGATGCTTCACTGCCAGTCTGGTAGTCAGGGCTAGATCAGGGAGCAGACTGCTTCACTGCCAGTCTGGTAGTCAGGGCTAGATCAGGGAGCAGACTGCTTCACTGCCAGTCTTTTAGTCGGGGCTAGATCAGGGAGCAGACTGCTTCACTGCCAGTCTGGTAGTCAGGGCTAGATCAGGGAGCAGACTGCTTCACTGCCAGTCTGGTAGTCAGGGCAGATCGGGGAGAGACTGCTTCACTGTCAGTCTGGTAGTCAGGGCTAGATCGGGGGAGCAGACTGCTTCACTGCCAGTTGGTGTCAGGGCTGGGATCGGGGAGCAGACTGCTTCACTGCCAGTCTTTTAGTCGGGGCTAGTCAGGGAAGCAGACTGCTTCACTGCCAGTCTGGTAGTCAGGGCTAGATCAGGGAGCGGGACTGCTTCACTCCCATTTCTGGTAGTCAGGGCTAGATCAGGGCAGACTGTTTTCACTGCCAGTCTGGTATTTCGGGGGCTAGAACAGGGAGCAGACTGTTTCACTGCAGTCTGGTAGTCAGGGCTAGATCGGGGAGCAGACTGCTTCACTCCACGTCTGGTAGTCAGGCTAGATAGGGAGCAAAATGTTTCACTGCTGTCTGGTAGTCAGGGCTGATCAGGGGCAGATGCTTCACTGCCAGTTTGGTAGTCAGAGTAGACAGGGAGCAGACTGTTTCACTGCCAGTTGGTAGTCAGGGCTAGACCCAGGGAGTGGGACTGCTTACTGCCAGTCTGGTAGTCAGGGCTAGATCAGGGAGCAGACTGTTTCACTGCCAGTCTGGTAGTCAGGGCTAGATCAGGGAGCGATGCCTTCACTGCCAGTTGGTAGTCAGGGCTAGATCAGGGAGCAGACTGCTTCACTGCCAGTCGGGTTTAGTCAGGGCTAGATCGGGAGTACACTGCTTCACTGCCTGTCTGGTAGTCAGGGCTAGATCAGGGAGCCAGACTGCTTCACTGCCAGTCTGGTAGTAAGGGCTAGATCAGGGAGTAGAGCTTCACTGCAGTCTGGTAGTCAGGGCTAGATCAGGGAGCAGACTGTTTCCACTGCCAGTCTGGTAGTCAGGGCTAGATCGGGGAGCAGACTGCTTCCTGCCAGTTGGTAGTCAGGGCTAGATCAGGGTGCGACTGCTTCACTGCCAGTCTGGTAGTCAGGGTTTAGATCAGGGACAGACTGCTTCACTGCCGTCGGGTAGTCAGGGCTAGATCAGGGAGCAGGACTGCTTCACTGCCAGTCTGGTAGTCAGGGCTAGATCAGGGAGCAGACTATTTAAATGCCAGTCTGGTATCAGAGCTAGATCAGGGAGCAGATGCTTCACTGTCAGTCTGGTAGTCGAGCTAGATCGGGTTTAGCAGACTGCTTCACTCCCAGTCTGGTAGTCAGGGCTAGATCAGGGAGCAGACTGCTTCACTGCCAGTCTGGTAGTCAGGGCTAGATCAGGGAGCGACTGCTTCACTGCCAGTCTGGTAGTCAGGGCTAGATCAGGGAACAGACTGCTTCACTGCAGTCTGGTAGTCAGGGCTAGATCAGGGAGCAGACTGCTTCTCTGCCAGTCTGGAAGTCAGGGTTTAGATCAGGGAGCAGACTGCTTCACTGCCAGTCTGGTAGTCAGGGCTAGATCAGGGGGGCAGAACTCTTCACTGCCAGTCTGGTAGTCAGGGGCTAGATCAGGGAGCGACTGCTTCACTGCCAGTCTGGTAGTCAGGGCTAGATCAGGGAGCAGACTGCTCATTTGCCAGTTTTGGTAGTCAGGGCTAGATCAGGGAGCAGACTGATTCATGCCAGTTGGTAGTCAGGGCTAGTTTCAGGGAGCAGACTGCTTCATGCCAGTCTGGTAGTCGGGCTAGATCAGGGACCCAGATTTGCTTCATTGCCAGTCGGGTTTAGTCAGGGGTAGATCAGGGAGCAGACTGCTTCATGCCAGTCTGGTAGTCAGGGCTAGATCAGGGGGGCAGACTGTTTTCACTGCCAGTCTGGTAGTCAGGGCTAGATCAGGGAGCAGACTGCTTCATGCCAGTCTGGTAGTCAGGGCTAGTCAGGGAGCAGACTGCTTCACTGCCAGTCTGGTAGTCAGGGCTAGATCGGAAGCCAGACTGCTTCACTGCCAGTCTGGTAGTCAGGGCTAGATCAGGGAGCAGATGCTTCATTTGCCGGGTCTGGTAGTAGGGCTGAATCAGGGAGCAGACTGCTTCCTGCCAGTCTGGTAGTCAGGGCTAGATAGGGAGCGACTGCTTCACTGCCAGTCTGGTAGTAGGGCTAGATCAGGGAGCAGACGCTTCACTGCCAGTCTGGTAGTCAGGGCTAGATCAGGGAGCAGACTGCTTCACTGCCAGTCTGGTAGTCAGGGCTAGATCAGGGAGCAGACTGTTTTCACTGCCAGTTGGGTAGTCAGGGCTAGATCGGGAGCAGACTGCTTCACTGCCAGTCTGGTAGTCAGGGTAGATCAGGGAGCAGACTGCTTCACTGCCAGTCTGGTAGTCAGGGCTAGATCAGGGAGCAGACTGCTTCACTGCCGTCTGGTAGTCAGGGTTTAGACAGGAGCAGACTGCTTCACTGCCAGTTTTGATAGTCGGGGCTAGATCAGGGAGCAGGACTGCTTCACTGCCAGTCTGGTAGTCAGGGCTAGATCAGGGAGCAGACTGCTTCACTGCCAGTCTGGTATCAGGGCTAGATCAGGGAGCAGACTGCTTCACTGCCGTCTGGTAGTCAGGGCTAGATCAGGGAGCAGACTGCTTCATGCCAGTCTGGTAGTCAGGGCTAGATCAGGAGCAAACTGCTTCACTGCCAGTCTGGTAGTCAGGGCTAGATCGGGAGCAGACTGCTTCACTGCCGTCTGGAGTCAGGGCTAGATCAGGGAGCGGGACTGCTTCACTGCCAGTCTGGTAGTCAGGGCTGATCAGGGAGAAAGACTGCTTCACTGCCAGTCTTGGTAGTCAGGGCTGGGTCAGGGAGCAGACTGCTTAAAATGCCAGTTGGTAGTCAGGGCTAGATCAGGGAGCAGACTGCTTCACTGCCAGTCTGGTAGTCAGGGCTAGATCAGGGAGCAGACTGCTTCACTGCCAGTCTGGTAGTCAGGGCTAGATCAGGGAGCAGACTGTTTCACTGCCAGTCTGGTAGTCGGGCTAGATCAGGAGCAGATGCTTAAATTTGCCAGTCTGGTAGTCAGGGCTAGATCAGGGAGAGACTGCTTCACTGCACTCTGGTAGTCAGGGCTAGATCAGGGAGCAGACTGCTCACTGCCAGTCTGGTAGTCAGGGCTAGATCAGGGAGCAGACTGCTTCACTGCCAGTCTGGTAGTCAGGGCTAGATCAGGGAGCAGACTGCTTCACTGCCAGTCTGGTAGTCAGGGCTAGATCAGGGAGCAGACTGCTTCACTGCCAGTCTGGTAGTCAAGGCTAGATCAGACAGGAGACTGCTTCACTGCCAATCTGGTAGTCAGGGCTAGATCAGGGAGCAGACTGCTTCACTGTCAGCCCTGGTAGTCAGGGCTAGATTCAGGGAGCGGGACAGCTTCACTGTCAGTCTGGTAGTCAGGGCTAGATCAGGGAGCAGACTGTTTCCCACTGCCAGTCTGGTAGTCAGGGCTAGATCAGGGAGCAGTCTGTTTCACTGCCAGTCTGGTAGTCAGGGCTAGATCAGGGAGCAGACTGCTTCACTGTTAGTCTGGTAGTCAGGGCTAGATCAGGGAGCAGACTGCTTCACTGTTAGTCTGGTAGTCAGGGCTAGATCAGGGAGCAGACTGCTTCACTGTCAGTCTGGTAGTCAGGGCTAGATCAGGGAGCAGACTGCTTCACTGCAGTTTGTAGTCAGGGCTAGATCAGGGAGCGACTGCTTCATCCCAGTTGGTAGTCAGGGCTAGATCAGGGAAGCAGACTGCTTCACTGCCAGTCTGGTAGTCAGGGCTAGATCAGGGAGCAGACTGCTTCACTGCCAGTCTGTTAGCCCAGGGCTAGATCAGGGAGCAGACTGCTTCACTGCCAGTCTGGTGGGTCAGGGCTGATCAGGGAGCAGACTGCTTCACTCCCAGTCTGGTAGTCAGGGTAGTCAGGGGCAGACTGCTTCACTGCCGTCTGGTAGTCAGGGCTAGATCAGGGAGCAGACTGCTTCACTGCCAGTCTGGTAGTCAGGGCTAGATCAGGGAGCAGACTGCTTCACTGCCAGTCTGGTAGTCAGGGCTAGATCAGGGAGCAGACTGCTTCACTGCCAGTCTGGTAGTCAGGGCTAGATCAGGGAGCAGACTGTTTCACTGCCAGTCTGGTAGTCAGGGCTAGATCAGGGAGCAGACTGCTTCAATGCCAGTCTGGTAGTCAGGGCTAGATCAGGGAGCAGACTGCTCACTGCCAGTCTGGTAGTCAGGGTTTAGATCAGGGAGCAGACTGCTTCACTGCCATTTCTGGTAGTCAGGGCTGATCAGGGAGCAGACTGCTTCACTGCGGTCTTGGTAGTCAGGGCTAGATCAGGGAGCAGACTGCTTCACTGCCAGTTCTGGTAGTCGGGGGCTAGATCAGGGAGCAGCTGCTTCACTGCCAGTCTGGTAGTCAAGGCTAGATCAGGGAGCAGACTGCTTCACTGCCAGTCTGGTAGTCAGGGCTAGATCAGGGAGCAGACTGCTTCACTGTCAGTCTGGTAGTCAGGGCTAGATCAGGGAGCAGACTGCTTCACTGTCAGTCTGGTAGTCAGGGCTAGATCAGGAGCAGACTGCTTCACTGCCAGTCTGGTAGTCAGGGCTAGATCAGGGAGCGTCGTTTCACTGCCAGTCTGGTAGTCGGGCTAGTTTCAGGGAGCAGACTGTTTTCACTGTTTGTCTGGTAGTCGGGCTAGATCAGGGAGCAGACTGCTTCACTGTTAGTCTGGTAGTCAGGGCTAGATCAGGGAGAGACTGCTTCACTGTCAGTCTGGTAGTCAGGGCTAGATCAGGGAGCAGACTGCTTCACTGTCATCTGGTAGTTCAGGGCTGATCAGGGAGCAGACTGCTTCACTGTAGTTGGTAGCCCGGGCTAGATCAGGGGCAGACTGCTTCACTGTCATTTTGGGTTTAGTCAGGGTTTAGATCAGGGAGCAGCGCTTCACTGCCAGTCTGGTTAGTCAGGGCTAGATCAGGGAGCAGACTGCTTCACTGCCGTCTGGTAGTCAGGGCTAGATCAGGGAGCAGACTGCTTCACTGCCAGTCTGGTAGTCAGGGCTAGATCAGGGAGCAGACTGCTTCACTGCCAGTCTGGTAGTCAGGGCTAGATCAGGGAGCAGACTGCTTCACTGTCAGTCGGGTTTAGGTCAGAGCTAGATCAGGGAGCAGACTGCTTCACTGCCAGTCTGGTAGTCAGAGCTAGATCAGGGAGCAGACTGCTTCACTGTCAGTCTGGTAGTCAGAGCTAGATCAGGGAGCAGACTGCTTCACTGTCAGTCTGGTAGTCAGAGCTAGATCAGGGAGCAGACTGCTTCATGTCAGTTGGTAGTCAGGGCTGATCAGGGAGCAGACTGCTTCTCACTGCCAGTTGGTAGTCAGAGCTAGATCAGGGAGCGACTGCTTCACTGTCAGTCTGGTAGTATGGGTTTAGATAAGGGGGGCAGACTGCTTCACTGTCAGTCTGGTAGTCAGGGCTAGTTCAGGGAGCAGACTGCTTCACTGCCAGTCTGGTAGTCAGGGCTAGATCAGGGAGCAGAGTGCTTCACTGTCAGTCTGGTAGTCAGGGCTAGATCAGGGAGCAGACTGCTTCACTGCCAGTCTGGTAGTCAGGGCTAGATCAGGGAGCAGACGTTCACTGCCAGTCTGGTAGTCAGGGCTAGATCGGGGAGCAGATGCTTCACTGCCGTCTTTTAGTCGGGGCTAGATCAGGGAGCAGACTGCTTAAAGCTGCCTCTGGTAGTCAGGGCTAGATCAGGGAGCAGACTGCTTCACTGCCAGTCTGGTAGTCAGGGCTAGATCAGGGAGCAGACTGCTTCACTGTCAGTCTGGTAGTCGGGGCTAGATCAGGGAGCAGACTGCTTCACTGCCAGTCTGGTAGTCAGGGCTAGATCAGGGAGCAGACTGCTTCACTGCCAGTCTGTTGACCCAGCATCAGGTTGGATCACGTGACACAAACATCAGTAAGCTAGACTTAAACATGTGAACAATAGTTTACCTGATGGTTTCCTGACATTTTATTTATCTATGTATATAAGAAATCCTACCTATCATAATAATAATAACAATAGTAATACCATGGTATATTTTATATATTAGAAGATAATAATGTAATGCTGAAAATCTCTATTTTAGCTATAAATGGAGTTTGTCGCACTATAATATTAAGTGATAATCATATTCTCAGACAACAGCTAAATATTTTCAAAATTGCCTATCTCCAAGGTACAACAGACATGAATGAAACATTAACTGCATGACACTTACCTTTATTGACGATTCTTCTTAGTGTATGGAAGACTGGAGAAGGGGAGAGGATGGATTAATTGCTGTTTGAAAGGGGAATCCCCTTCCAGAGACACTTCAGGTACCAAGTGCTTTTTTTGGGTTACTTCCTTCTTTGTTTTTTAATGCCACTAGAATCAGCTTTAGAGTCAATGTACACCTATGGCACTAAATATTTGTCCGGATAGCTCTGTTTCTGGTGTCACTTGAAAATTTCCGTAAAATGGGACAAGACATTGTTTTTGTGCATGTTGTCGAAAAGGGCTTACAAGAGCTTTTAGGGGATTTTCCCTC
>NC_069427.1:5154033-5179942 GCF_026875155.1 Cherax quadricarinatus
ATCTCCTGTATGTACTCCATATGTTTTTTAAGAATGTTTTTTTCCCTACAAAACTTTTCAGACACTCTGAACTTTGGGTTTAGGGTTTTATGTTTTTTTAACTTTTTTTTCCATTTTTTTTAAAATAAGGGGATTTCATTTAAAAATTTTTAGTCATACAACTGGTACAGTTAATCTTCCTTTTTTAACTCACGTCTATTTTCAAGATTTTTAACTATTTTGGACACTAAACATTGGTTTTCCCCTTTAAACAAACCCCATTTTAAGAATTATTTAGGCAAAACTTTTCCTATTTAAAAAAAACACAATAAAGTTTACATTGTTTTTAAAAAACTATCAAAATTTTTTATTTTGTTTAAAAAAATAATAAATGTATTTAAAATTTTTGCAGATACACTAAACATTATTATTATTATTTTTTATTATTTTGCTCTTGTTTTTTAAACAGACTTTTTCTAAAAATTTTTTTAATTACGAAATTGCTAACTTGAATTCTTTTTTAATCTTTTGAGGGTTCAGAACCCCCAAAACTGAAAATTCCCCACGGGATCAAAAAAATAATTTTTTTTCTTAAAAATTTGTAAAAGAATCTTTTTCTGAAAAAATAAAATAAAAAGTACAAAATTTGATAAAGAATGAAAAAAGTTTTGCTCCTGAAAATTTTGCTGTTTCAAGATTTTTAAAGCATTGAAATTTTCCCATTTTGGAATCCTTTTTTTGGCCCAAATTTAAAAATTATTCCACTAGACCAAATTTTTGCTATTTTCTAGAAATTTTTTTTTTCCTTTTTATCTACGGGGCACAAAAAATTGGCCCATATCAACTATTTAAAACACCCCTTTTAAAGTGTTTGGGAAAAATTGGTAATTGGCCCATTTCACAAAAAGGGTTCCCAAAATATTCCAATTTCAAAAATAGGGTCCAAATAATAAATTGCGGGCATTCCTGGCACAAAAACAAACTTTTTTTTCAATTTTATTAGTTCCCTTTCCTAGGCTTTAACGATGAATTTCATTTTGATTTTTTTAACACACCAAAAAATAAAAGATTTTTAGGGCAATTTGTAAAAATTGTAAAATAATATCACGCTTTCCCGGCAACACAAAATCAGACCCCCCACTGATGTGATTGGACACTGATGTGATTTTTTTAACCCACAAACCCATGGGAAAAAATTTAGAACATTTTTTACAATTCTGAACTCAATTTCAAGCTTTTTTCAGTACTAAAATCCTTCAAAATAATTTTTTTAATCCATTTTTCTATTCTCCCAAATGAAAACCAAAAAAACCAGTGAATGCTACAAAATTTTAAACATATAAAAATACACTGAAAGTTTGCTTTTTTAAACCCAAAAAAACATAGTCACAGATTTTTTTTTTTCCATTAGGGCAACTGTGTGCAGCGGGGATTTTTTTTTAACATGGTGCACATTTAACCCAAAAAAAAAATGGGGAAGCATTCTCTCACAATGGGGCCCCAATTTAAAACTGCTCAAAAAGCTTTTTCTGAGTAACCCTGGGGGCTCAGGATGTATACTACGGGTTTAGCCCCCTGATTTTAAAAAAGTCGTAGAACTAAAAAAACAACCCTCAAAGAATTAACTCCCAAATGCAAAAGCATAATTTTTTTTAATTAGTAATAGCTGGGTTAAAAAATTTACAAGAAGAACAGATGTTCCCTTTTCCCCTTGAAGTACTGAAGAAAATGCCCAGGCAAGATACAACCTGGTAGTTTTTCCCCACAAAATACTTTCGGGCAATACCATTGTTTAAAGACATTTACACTGGTGTTTCCCTTGAAGTACTAAAAATAAAAGTGTCTGGCAAAACCCAACCTGGTAGCCCTTCCCCAAAAAACTTCCCCCCCAAATACAGTTTTTTGTTCAAGAAAACCTTCCCAATGGGGGTTTCCCTTAAAGTCCCTGAAAATATAGGGGTCGGCAAGACACAACCGGTAGTCTTCCCACAAAATACTTCTGAAAATATCTTGTTTTTGTTCAAGACACTTACACGGTGCTTCTTGAAGTCCCTGAAAATTTAGGGTCTGGAAAACCCCCAAAACCCTGGTATTTTTCCACAAAAAAATTTCCCTGAAATTATCATTTTGTTGTTCAAGACATTTTCCCTTTGGTGCTTCTTGAAGACTGAAAATATAGTGCGGGCAAGACACAACCTGGAAAGTTTTTTCCAAAAAATTATTTCCCGGGCAATAGAAACATGAGCCCAGTATACATAATATACTAAAATTTTTTTGGGCACAACATACCCCAACTAAAAAAAGTTTTTTTTTTCCCTCAAATTATCACATTTTTTTCCCCAAAAAAATTGTCATTTAAAAAACCTTTAAAAAACTGCCCAAAAATGAGGCCCCTATGTTTGCATGCTAATGCCCCTTAATGTAGATCTATATTTTTTTTTTAAATTTCCCTTTTAAAATTTTGGTGTAATACTCCAAGTTCCCCCTTTATAAAAAAGAATGGGTCTGGAAAACCCCAGGTGCACAGTTTTAAAAAAAAATCTGGGATCACTTAGTCCCCTTGGGGGAACAAAAAGCAATTTGAAAACCCCAGCAGAGAAAACAGCGTGGCAAAAAACCAGGGTTTCACTGATGTAAAGTCACATTAAAAACTCCCCTTTTAAGGGACAGCGGGCTTTGCTTCTCTCTGTCTTATTTTTTTTGGTCTATATATCTGCCCTATATTTTTCTCGCCCCTCTCTCTCCAGGGAAACCCATAAGTACAGTTTTTTTCCCCTAGTGAAAATTAACAAAGGAAAACCCCAAAAAATTTTTCAGGCAAAGATAGACAGATAGAAAGACAACAGAAAGACAGGCAGCCCAAAGGGGTTATGCATTTCAGTGAAAGCAAATAAAGCCGGGGGTTCCCCTAGTCCCCATTTTTCAAATGCCCACGGGAGCTATAAACATTTTGTCATAGCAAAATTTCCCTTCAAGGATTTGATTGAATTTCCAGGCACACACGGGCAGACAGAAAGACAGAAAAAAAAAGGGGCTAGAAAAATAAGCAAGACAGACTGGCAGCCCAGACAGAAAAGCCCAAAAACATGTTTTTTGTGAAAACAGTGATAACAAATACAGGTGGGTTAGCTGGACTTTTCCACATTTTAAATCAAATGTCACTGGGCTGTAAACAGTAACAGATTCCCTTTTCCCATAACACCAAATTTTTAAACCCTTTGACTTTTTTGGGGGTGGGGGAAATTTATATTACATCTTATGCCCACTTTTTTTCCTGACTATTATATGCTTTAAATTTTTCTAGCGGTTTTAAATTTTAAATTATTTAAAATGAAAAAAAAACCAAAAACCCCCACAAGGGCTAAAACGGGCCCCTGCGGGGGGGGGAAAGGGAAAAGAAAAGGGTATTGGGCCCGGTAGGGGGGGAGGGATGACCCAATAGGTTTCCCCCCCCCCCCCCCAAAAAAAAAACAGCGGGGCAGGGGATATTGGGGGGGTGGGGGAGCAAGAGTTTTCAGAGAAAGCCCTGAAGGTGCCCGGGGTTTGTAAAGTAATCAGTTCCCGTAAAAAAAAAATTCAATGAGAGAGTCCGGATGAAAGGGGGGTTTCCCCATCAGCGAAAAGGGGAAGGAAAAAGAGAAGCGGGCGGAGCAAAGACGACAAAAGGAAAATTTCTGTGTCCGTTGATAAAGTGGGCAAGTCTAAAAAAGAAGTGGCTGACCAATAATGGAACCCCCCCCCGCCCCCAAAATTTTCTCACAGGGGAGGAGCGGGGTTTGCCCTCCATGAGAAAAATCCATGGGGTAAGACAAGAAATCCCAAAATGCAAAGCCCGGGGGGAGAGTTTTCCCCAACCCGAAACTGGGGGACAAAAAGATGGCCAGAAACCAATACCCCTTTTTTAAAAAAGATTGAATTTTTGATACTGGGCAAAAAAAAAGACCAACATTTTTCCAACGGGTGTAAAGGGGGTACTATTGAAAGAAAAAATACCCTGTAAATGGAATACCTCTATAGAAACTGGTAGGAAATGTACTGCTGACCGCGCACAGGTTGTCTGCCTGTTCATTGCTCTTTTCGTCAACATGACCGGGAAACCTAACAAAAAACAATATCTTATGCTTGGAAAAAGAGGGCGGTGTAGCCAAAGTTAGATACGGAGGACTAAGGGGGAGGAGTATCAAAAATTTTTGAAAAAGCCGGGAAACCTTAAGGGGAAATTTTGAGCAAAAAAAAAAATTGGGTTACACAGGGGGAAAAAAATGCAATACGGATAAGTGCTGCAAGAATAGCAAAACAATTCCCGCATAAAAAAAAACTAGCCTAAGATAGTAAAAAGCCCCGTACGAAAACTGTCCGGGAAAAATTGCCCACAAATTCCCCACGCCATAAAAAAAAACTTAGAGCCCCTCTGTGTACAAATGCAATGGCATAGAATGGGAGTGGGAAATGGTCAAAGAAAAAGGGGAGGGGGGAAGCTTTCCTAACAGTGGGCTTTCGGGGGCAAGGGAGGAGAAAGAAAACAACTCGAACAGCTTGGGAAATTTTCCCCGGGGGAAAGGGGAAAAATGAGATTCTACAAGAACCCTAGAAAAGGGGGGATGTAAAAAGAAGAGGGAAAACAAGAAACCCAAGTAGGGGAAGAGAAAGGGGTGGGGGTAAACAGGGGGGGGTGAACAAAAAAAGAAAGTCAAAATAAACATGACCATTCAAAAAAATCGAAGTTGCCGGGGATCACAGAGTGTAAAAAAGTAGGAAAGGCAAAGGGCATAAAGGGATCAGATAAGGATAGAAACGTTCGCTTCTGCATAAGGCTCTCAAAAGGGGAAGAGCAAAAAACACCAACTAAAATAATCCTTGGTGATGAATGAGGTTAAGGCAGAGAGCACGAGAGGCCGCGAAAAGATCGGTTTACCATAATCAAGTTTTCAATAAAATTTTGGGTGGAATGAAGTTGAAGGGGAAAATTTGACGATCAGATCCCTATGAAAAATGACAAAAGGGGTTTAAAACCCCTTTTAGGGTCGACAGGCCCTCTCAGAAACCTTTTTTCTCAGGGCGGGCCCAAATTTTAAAAAAAAAAAAAATTTTTTTTTCTTATGAAAAAATAGAGTTTTTTTTCTAAAAATTATAGGATAAACAAAAAAAATTTACCACAAAACTTTTCGGGGATATTTAAAGGTTTTTTGTTTTTTTTCACATTTTTATTTTTCACAATTTAAATTTGGGGGCCTATGAGACCAAAGAAGGTGCAAAGTACATAATAAACACTCGTTGGATACAACACAAAAACACACAAACATAATTATCATATATTTTTTACAAAACTTGTTTACAAAAAACAAAAAAATAAAGAAACATTGTTTATTTTCTATTGTTTTCCCAAATTATACCAATATACGTCCCCTGAACATATTCCTATTTTGTCCTGCAGCTTGTGGAACCTTTGAAAAATGGTGCTTTCACAATGGTGTTTTTTTTCCCCCTTTTTTCCCTCAAATTTTATCTCTTTCAATCTGTCTCTCTCTTTCCCGTCTGTCTATCTCTGTCTCACAGGGAACACATAAATACAAGTATAAAAAATTTTAAATTACCTTGGAAAAAACCCAAAAAATCCAGAAAAAAGTGCGTACTTTTTCTTTCCCCTGGAAGATGTTTAGTAAAAATGATGACGCAGTCTTGTGGCTCTCTGAGACAGAGAGCTAACAGATAGACAGATGCAGGGAGCTTTACAGACAAAAAGACAACAAAAGTTAGTGTAACCCCCGCAGAAACAAAAGGGGGGGGGGGATGTTCATCTAATCTTTTATTTTCAGTTCACCCTCGTTTACAAATCATTTAAAATCATCTCTTAAACAATGTTATTCCCCTTAAACTTGTCACTGTCATGGGGGGGATTTTTTTTTTTGCTTCAAGGGAAAAAAAAATTATTACATCATCTTTTTCCTCTTCTTCCTCCTCCTCCTCCCCTTTCCCCATCCTTCCCTCTTCTTCCCCTTCCCCCACTCTTTCCCCTTCCCCCTCCCCTCCTCTTCCTCTTTTCCAAATCTTCCTCTTCTTACTCCCCCCTCTTCCTCCTCCTCCTCCTCTTCTTTCCCCCTCCTCTTCTTCCCCTTCCTCCCTCCTTTTCCCCCCAAATCTTTTCCTCCAAATCTTTCCCTTCCCCCCTCTTTTCCCCCCAATCTTTCCCCCTACTATTCCTCTTCCCTTTCCTCCTCCTCCCCCCTCTTTCCCCTTCTTCCCCTTCCTCCTACTCTTCCTCTTCCCCCCTCCTCCCCTTCTTCCCCCTTTCCCCCCTACTCTTCCCCCCTCCTCCTCTTCTTCCCCCTTCCCCTTTTCCCCCCAAAACTTTCCCCCTACTTCCTCTTTTTTCTTCCTCCTCTTCTTCCTCTTCCTCCTAAATCTTCCCCTTTCCCCTTCCTCCTCTTCCTCTTCTTCCTCTTTTCCCCTTTCTCTTCCCCCCTATTTTTTCCTCTTCCTCCTTCTCCTTCTCCTCCATAGTGTAAAATTTCCAGGAAATCGGCACTGCAAAATACCTATTGTCCCCCATTACTCACCCCCCTCCCACCTGTTTAAAACCAAAGGGGGCGGATGCTGCTTCCCCTCCATTTTATCTAATTATCTTTTCCCCCCCCCTCTTTTTATATCTTTTAAAACTGCTCTTTTTCTATCTGTCTGTCATCTCTGTCCTCAAAAGGGACACATAAAGCAAGTATACATAGTAAAAAAATTACCTAGGAAAACCCAAAAAAATCCCAAAAAAGTGCTGTACTTTCCCCCCGCTTGAAGATGGGGAGTAAAAGTGATGATGCAGTTTTGGGCTCCGAGAAGAGAGCTAGAAAGAATAGACGATAGACCGGGGGGCTTGACAGACAGACAAATAGAAAAGAAATGTTAGTATAAACCCAAACAAAAAAAGGGGGGAAACGATGTTCATCTAACTTTTGGTATCAGCTACAAACCCCCATTTACCCTCATCAAACGTCAGCAAATTATCAGATGTTATTCCCCCCTTATCTTTTTACTGTCATGGGTAACATTTTTATTACATATTATTATTTTTATTACGTTTTTATTTTTATTATTATTTTTATGTATTATTATTATGTATTATTATTATGTATTATTATTATTATGTATTATTGTTATTATTACGTATTCTTCTTCCTCCTCCTCCTCCTCCTCCTCTTCTTCCTCCTCTTCTTCCTCCTCCTCCTCTTCTTCCTCCTCCTCCTCTTCTTTTTTCCTCCTCCTCCTCCCCTTCTCCATTCTTGGAACAATTTTTGAAGAGCTTGTAGTTCATAATCACTATCACTATCATCACCAATGCTCACATCTGAGTCTGGGATTTGGGAAAATAGGAGTTTCCTCTTTGATTCTGGTACAACTGAACGTGAACAAGATGGCCCAGCACCAGAGGTGGAAGGCTGTGGGTTGTCTGGGTTTTCCTCACTATTTCCCATATTATGGTCCATTTGTTTCAGTCCCAAAAACCCCACCAGAACTTTGAAACTCATCTTCACTGTCACTTCCATCTGTATTAGAACTGTCACTGGGGAACAAAAGTGTCCCAATTCGCCGAGGAGTGAGGAACTTCTTACCGCCAGGCATGGTGGACATTGTGTACTATGATGGCATTCCCACAATGCACCACTGGGTCCCAGATTTTTTTTCCTACCCGCGCACACACACCACACAGACCCATTCCTCACATCTAGGCCTATCAGCCTTTTCCTGCAAGATTTGACAGTGCTAGAATTTATGCGTACTAGTACGTCAAAAACCCCTACGCGTAAGACGTACTAGTACGGCGGAAACCCTCAAAGGGTTAAGAAGGTTCAGCCGGATGAGACAATTTGCCTTCACAGAGGCAATATGAGGTTTCCAGGATAACCTAAAGGTGAAAGAGGAGGGCCCCGAAACCTGCTGTAATACGTTCAGGGATATTGGGGGCCATAGAGGTACAAAGGATGAACGGAGATGACAGAGCGTCTAGTGAAAGTAATTTGGCGAAATTTTTGGGAATGGAAAATTTAAACCCATGTTGGTGGCCCAAATTTGGAACACAGTGGACCGCATGAGAAGAGAAACTGCAATGAGGTGACAGTCAGCGCCTGCACAGGCAATAGCAAAGTCATCAACATAGAGTGATGACCAAATATTTGATGGGAAGACTAGAGGCCAAATAAATTACAGCAAGGAGAAAAAGTGTTGTGCTCAAAAACACATCCCTGGGGTACACCTCAGCTTGGATAAAGTCCGGTGAGAGCACATATTAACCCAAACACGGAAAATGTCTGTCAGTTAAAAAGTTCTTAAGGATGGATGGTAGATTCCCCTCGGAGGCGTAAGGAGTGGGCTTGGGCCAAAATATTATACCTCCAAGTTGTGTCATATGCCTTCTCAAGGTCAAAAAATATGGCAATAACTGAGTGGTTATTCGCAAAGGCATTACAAAACATACTTTATCCAAGCGTAGTAAGGAGTCTATGGTAGAATGGCCCCACAAAAGCCAAATTGACGAGCAGAGAGACTGTTGTCGTCTCTAAATACCACACTATATTTTCTATTTACCAGGTGTTCCATCAATTTGCAAACTGCACTGGGAAGAGCAATGGACCCAATAGTGGGAGGCTTCATGTCCCATAGTACCCGGTTTGCGGAATGGGAGAACAATGGCAGATTTCAACAGCTGCGGAAGAACATCTTGTGACCAAATAAGATTAAAAAGGCATAATAGGACTGTAAGGCTGACTGATGTAAATGTTGTAGCATACGAATATGAATGTCTCCGACCCAGCTGCCGATGATCAGCAAGCTGAAAGTTTGCCTCTGTTCTTGAAGTGTAAAAAGGTACATTTTACTGTTCTTCTCTGAAAGAAGAAAAGTCCAAGGGTGCTAACTCTCTGGCAGACTTTGAGGGAAAAAAATGAGGGGGATAGATGGAGCCACTGAGAAATACAGACCAGATGATTTCCAATTTCATTGGCAACATCTAGTGGGTTTGCTATATCAACACCGGCAACCCGCAAAACAGGAGCCGGGTCAGGAGAATATTTACACTCAGTTTTCGTACTTTTTTTCCAGACTGCACTAAAGGAAAGCAGAGGTGATGTTGGAGACATAATTTCCCAGCAAGTGCATTTAGCATCACGGAACACAGGGGTGATTGCTGCTTCTGTTTAAAAAAAATCAAAAGTCTCTCCGGGTTTTTTGTACCAGCCCCTGCCCCACACGTGCGTTTCAAAGTACTGCACGAGCCAAAAGGAGACCCCCAAAGGCAGCTTTCTGAAATGCCTCCCCAAATTTTGGGGTATAGAAAGAAGCTGGGGTTTAAAAACGGGGACAGAAGAGGGGGTTTAAAAAATCATCAAGGGGACAAGAAAGAACCTCACTAAAAAAATTAGGTGTGAGGGAAAAGGGTTTCCCAAATTTTCCTGATCAAATTGCCAGGTGGGATACGAAGGGTTTGAAAAATGAAGGGGAAGTAAGAATGATTGGGGAAAAGTCACTGTCTGAAATCCGGGGGGAACAGACCAGGTGAAGTCTAATGCGGTGGGGAAAAAACAGACGGGATCGATGCAAGAGAGGTGAAGTCCCAGGTAAAAAGGTGTGAG
The DNA here is from genome assembly GCF_026875155.1 of Cherax quadricarinatus. Classification (NCBI taxonomy): domain Eukaryota; kingdom Metazoa; phylum Arthropoda; class Malacostraca; order Decapoda; family Parastacidae; genus Cherax; species Cherax quadricarinatus. The sequence goes on from NC_069427.1 coordinate 5,163,630, forward strand.
TACCTGTATTTTTAAAAATGGAGGGGGGTGCAAAAAAAAGCCTCTAACTGAATGCCACGGAATCACAGTGAGCCCCCCAGGGAAATGATGGGAAAATTTAAAATCCCCAAGAAAACAGAATCGGGGGCAGTAATGACAAAACAAGAAAGGCTTTTCCCGGGGATAGATAATCCCCAAGAGGAGAGAGATAAAAAGAACAGAGCAAAACCATCTATGAAAGGGGGATAGGGCTGCATGAAATGCAGCGAATAAAAAAATAGCTAGGGTACAGAATATCAGTGCGAGAAGAAGGGATTTCACAAAAGGCCCAAATCGGGAAAAGGATCGAAAAATACAATAAATTTGCCTGAGATGTATAATAACAGCAAGGAAATTTTTGGGTTTTCCGTAAGCAAACCCCAAACGGGGGAAAAACGGGGAGAGTAACATCTAAGCTCACCCCGATTACCCTGGGGCCATGTATATTCCACGTAAAAACCATGCTGGCAATGAAAAGGGATACCTAAATCTGCAGGAAAGGGTTCCTAGGCTAAGGGTTAGAAAAGCCACATGCAGTGGGGGGGGGAAAAAAACGTTCATGCAGCGAAGGAAAACCCTGCGCTGTGAACAAAGGGGGTTGCGCAATGGGGGAGAGGAGAGAGAAGGAACAGAGGGGGGGATCAGGCCCTTTATGGTTTGGTCCTGCAATTATTCGAATTGCTTCAAGTGTTTCGGAATTCAAACGTCGTTGGGAGACAATATTTAGTGGGAAGGGGGAGAATGATAAAGATTGGAACTGTAATGGACTGCACCAAAGGGAGGGGGGGGGGAAAAAAGGGGGGAGACAACTGGAGAAGAACGTGGAAGGGGACAGAAGAGCCGAAACCTGGGGGGTGGGAGAAGAGGAAGAAACTTGGGAGGGAACAGGGGAGGAAGGTAAAGTACGAGGGGAGGGTGAACTTCTACACTTGTAAGAGCCAGTGGGGGGAAAAACCCAGGTCAGAGACGGGGAAGGTAAAATGGGGAGGTGGAAAAAGGGGGGAGGGTTAAAGGAGTTTTTTTTACTTTGAAATTTTGAGGGTGATTGGGAGGGTTTGGTAAGATCCCTCGAACCGGGCTTGTGAGGAAGAACACAAAAGCGGACAGCAAAAGAATTAGATACGGGAGTGACTAGGGGAGGGGAAACCACAGAGGAGCTGCAAAAAAGGGATCCCAGAAGGGGGGGGACTTTTTGAAAACAGGAATACAAACACAGGTATCTCCCTTGGAGGCAGAATGGAAAACTGCCAGGCATAAGGGAGCCTTCTGCCTTTTTGGGGTAACGGATTTCCCGCTCATTAAGTGACTTGACAATGGCAAGAGTACGAAGGTGAGCCTCAGACTTTAAGGCAAAGGGGAGGTCGATTGCAAGAGTATTAGAATGGTCGTGGGCACCCAAACTGGGCATCCTATAGATCTGAAATATTTTGCTGGATGCCAAATCGCCAGAAAATTTTTTACACTGTTGCGGTGAAGGGATACCTTTAAACTTGAAAACCGATGCCCCTGCTACAAAACTGAGGAGGGAGTTCATGGCTGTAAAAAATTTAAAATACCACTTGCTGGGTATGCCCCGCCGGGGCGGGAAGAACATAAGTGTCTACCTTGGGGAGGGAATCAGGATTTCCCAGCTGTTAAAGAATTCATTGCCCCGCGGGAAAATTAATTTGAATATGGTATGGGGCGAATGACGTCCCATCAAGAATTGAGGAAAATGTTTTTCAATATTTACAGGAACTATCGATATGGGGAAAAAAGAGAAAGACAGAGCTTGGGGGAGCAACGGACAGTGTGAGGGGTACCACTCTAAAGCCAGGATGCCTTGCCAATCTAGGGCGAAAGTAGGCAATAAGGAAGTGGTGTGTGAAGATTTATTTGTGATTCTAAATAGGTGAAAGGGATGCATGACGTGTCCCCATCTTTTCGAGAAGAATGAGAAGGTGGAGAAGATCACGCAGGGAATTTTTCATTGGCGTTTAGGAGTGGGGGCCAGATTGGTCCACTGGAACGGGCCGGGGATTCGATAATTGCCACACCGTAAGGGAGGGCCAGAAGCAAAGTCAAAGGAAAGCAGATTTACTAAAATCAAAGGAGTCTCGAGACCTAGTACCTGGCGGGGGAGGAAACGGCAACAGTAAGAGGTACGAGCATTTGAGTGTCCAAAGAGGGGTCCAAAGACGAGGGGGGTCAGAATGGGGTGGGGTACAAAGGGGCCGGGAGACGGGTTCATGGACTAGGGGCTTCCATGGATACCTCTTTCTTTTTTTTTTTAAAAAAAAAAAGAAAGAAAAAAAGAAAATAAAAATAAAAAAGGGGGTCTGAGAAGGAAAATTCCGGGGGGAAAAAAAGGGCTAGAAATCTCCCTCCATCCCCAAGGGGACCTCACACCGCAAGTATTAATACGCATGGAACCCATCCCTACCCTACCATCTCCAGTAAACCAGCAATCTGGGTACAACCTCACTTTTTCCCGAGCTCCCTCAGGGGACAAAAGAGAGGGGGCCCGGGATACTCCCAAAAAGCATACCTCCTTTGGCCACCACCCCCCGGGAAACTGAAAGGCACCCCAAAATACCCCTCACCCGATACCCCAAAAACCACTCCCCGGGGGACCCTTTGAGGGATTGGACATCCCCAGGCGATCCAGATTCCCCGGGAAACTACACCAACGCCCAAAAACCTCAAAGGGGAATGGGGTCCATCCCTTTCCCCCCACCCAGGAACTAGTTTCCCGTGGGGGAAAAAAAATCCAAAGGGACAAAAAAGGAAGGGTAAGGGGGGGGAGGGAGGAGGAGGGAAAAAAAGGGAGGGGGGGTGGGAAAAGGGAGGGGGGACGGGGGGGTAATTCAGGTCGTCTGAGGAAGGAGCCCAACGGGTCAAAATTCCCTCGACCAAGGCCTCTTCCCACACAGGACCCCCCTTGAAGAGGTCCCGGGGCTTCAAACAAGGGGGGAGAAAGCGGGTGGGCCCTACACGAGAGAGAATGGGTCAGAGTGGTGAGTTGCACCCTTGAGAAAAATTTTAGACCATGGTGCTTTGGGGAATGCCATTTTGACCCATTTTTTGCCAGCCTACATAAGAAGTACCTCACACCTCAGGGGAGGGGGGGGTGAAGCTCTAACAGCAAGAAAGTGCGTGAAATGAATTCCGTGGTTTTAAAGTGGGGGACCAAAAACAGTGCCCGGAAAAACGTAATTATTTAATGAAAACCCAGATGACCACACTTTCCCCCCTCTGGTTGGGCTGGCTCATTATGTTCATCTGTACCGGGACAAAAGAGAAACTTTTCCCCATGTAAAAGGCTCAATGTGAGCAGGAAAGTGATAGTGATAAAATTTTCAAAGCTATGGAAAGCATTTATTGCGATAGTGAGGTGAATTTTCCCCAGTGAAGCGGCAGTATGTATAGTAGCTGTGGTTGGTAGGGGCCATATGCTTTCCAAGGGGAGGGGGTAAATCTCGGAGCACATCCCAGGCCCCCACCCTGACTGATAGTGAAGATCGATTTGTTACGTGGTATAAAATAGTAGGCAGCAGGTGGTGGTTGGGATATGATGGTGGCATGATTTATGTGGCCCAGCAGCGGGCCCGCTACTTCGACGCTGCAACTCTGCAAACCCCACAACCAGCCTCACCCAACCCCACACTCCCACAACCAACACAACAACAACCACTTTCAATACCCCAAAAACCCACCAGCAACCAAAATCGGGGATTGGCAGGAAGGTGACGAGTTTGTTCCAAGTCCCCATGACTTTGATGAAACAAAAGTAGAATATGGCCATCGTGCACACTTGGAACAATGCTACTGAACTGGAATGCCTTCAGTTATTCTTCGATAACCCCTGATGGACATTATTGTCAGGAAACCAACATACTATGGTACACCATGGCAAATACAATTCCTCTCCCCAAGATCACAGCTACACAAGTGGAAGGACACAACTGGGCAGAGATGTACCTGTTTTTTGCCACAATAATGCTTATGCCACATGTGTATAAGCACACTTTCACCACATACTGGGCAACAGAAGCCTGACTCAACCCCGGGTTTTTAGGGGACATAGGTGTGAATCGTTTTCTGATACTGTTACGTTATGTTACACTTTTCAACAAAACAAGGCCTACAGAAGCAACAGGTTATATAAGACAGAAATGTGTATGTACCTGAAACAAAAGTGTTGCTTTGTATTTTTCTCCCTTCAGAAGTTTGGGTTTTTGGGAACGAGTTTTTTATTTTATTAAAAGGAAAGGGACTCTAATTCAAACAATATATACCAAGCAAGAGGAAACACTTTTGGAAAATAAAGTTTTTTGTACTGTGCGATTGCAAAATTTGGTCTCGTTTTGGATATCATTGTTGTACACTGGTAGAAAATACCAGGAATTAAATTGGGTATCTCGGGTGATGGGGTTAGAGCAATGAGGGAAAACCATATTTTGGGTAAGGGACATATATACTGATAATTTGGGACACACCTAGGTAGTAGGTTGGTAGACAGCAACTGCCCAAGGAGGTATACTATTTGTCCTGCCAAGTGATGTAAAACGAAAGCCCCGTAATTGTTTTACATGATAGCAGGATTGTTGGTGTCATTTTTCTTCTCATAAACATGCAAGATTTTAGGTACGTCTTGCTACTTCTAAATTAACACTTAGGTCACACTACACATACATGTACAAGCATATATATATATACAACACACACCCCTCTATGTTTACTGCATTTCTTTCTAGTTCTTGTTCTTGTTTATTTCCTCTTATCTCCATGGGAAGTGGAACAGAATTTTTTCCTCCGTTAAGCCATGCGTGTTGTAAGAGCCGACTACAAAGCCGGGAGCAAGGGCTAGTAACCCTGTCTCCTGTATAAATTACTATATTTAAAAAGAGAAACTTTCGTTTTTCTTTTTGGGGCCCCCCTGACTCAGTGGGATATGGCCGGTTTGATAAAACAAAAATAAACTGGTACACAATCCCCATACTCAGTGACTTCTTGCGAGTTAAATTGACAAACGTTTTGGGCACAGTGCATGGTAATCGTAAAACATATGCCCAAGGTTTGACACTGGGACTCGCAGAGGTGAGGTGCAAGCCTTTGCTGGGCCCTGACATCATAGCATTTCGGTGGCATGACAAACGTGATGCAAGGACATAAGAACATAAGAAAGGAGAAACACTGCAGCAGGCCTGTTGGCCCATACTAGGCAGGTCCTTTACAATTTCACCCCACTAACAAAACATTTGCCCCAACCCAATTTTCAATGCTACCCAAGAAATAAGCTCTGATGTGAAAGTCCCACTCAAATCCAACCCCTCCCCCTCATGTACTTATCCAACCTAAATTTGAAACTACCCAAAGTCCTAGCCTCAATAACCCAACTAGGTAGACTGTTCCACTCATCAACTACCCTAATTTCCAAACCAAAACTTTCCTATGTCCTTTCTAAATCTAAACTTAACTATTTAAACCCATTACTGCGGGTTCTCTCTTGGAGAAGATATCCTCAAGACCTTATTTATATCCCCTCTTATTAATACTATCTTCACTTATACACCTCATCAGGTTCTCCCCTCATTCTTCATCTGAACAAGAGAATGTAATTTAAGAGTCTTCAATCTTTCTTATAAGGAAGATTTCTAATGCTATGTATTAATTTAGTCATCTACGCTGAAAGTTTTCTAACAAAATTTATGTCCATTCTGTAATACAGAGACCAGAATTTGAGCTGCATAATCTAGAGTGGGCCTTACTAATGATGTATAAGGCTGCAGTTTGACCTCTGGACTTCTGTTGATTACACTTCATGATATAAATCCAGTAATCTATTTTGCTTTATTAGTACGCTTAGGCACTGCTTGCCTTGTGTTAAGGTTGCTGCTACCATAACCCCCAAGTCCTTTAGCAATTGGTATGGTAAGTTTCTACATCATTTAATCATAAGTGCTTGGGGTTTTATGGACACTCCCGAGCTTCAGAATTGCATTTATCTACATTGAACTGCATCTTGCCACTTTTTGACCATGAATAGAGGTTTGTTTTAAACCTTTCCTGAAGTTCCCTACATCTTACGTTTGAATCAATGTATCCTACTTATCTTTGTGTCATCGGCGAATTTGCTCATATCACTAGTAATTCCCTCATCAGAATCACTGATATATATTAAAAAACAACAACTGGCCAAAGACTGATCCCGTGAATGCACTTGTTACGATCCCCACTCGGATTTTAACCCCATTCATGGACCACTCTCTGCTTCCTGTCTGTGAGCCATGACTCGATCCACGAGAGCACTTTCCCACAATCCCCATGCCATGGAGTGCCACTTTCTTTAACAGGCTTTGGTGCAGAAACTCTATCCAAAGCCTTACTAAATCTAAGTAATAATATAAATTTCTTTATCATGGTCAACGCCTCAAAACATTTACTGAAGATAGTTATATATATTAGTTTAGACAAGACTGGCCTCTTGTGAATCCATGCTGAGTATCATTAATCAAGCTATGCTTATCGAGATGGCTTCTTATAATTTTTTTTTTTATTATCACACTGGCCGATTCCCACCAAGGCAGGGTGGCCTGAAAAAGAAAAACTTTCACCATCATTCACTCCATCACTGTCTTGCCAGAAGGGTGCTTTACACTACAGTTTTTAAACTGCAACATTAACACCCTTCCTTCAGAGTGCAGGCACTGTACTTCCCATCTCCAGGACTCAAGTCCGGCCTGCCGGTTTCCCTGAACCCCTTCATAAATGTTACTTTGCTCACACTCCAACAGCACATCAAGTATTAAAAACCATTTGTCTCCATTCACTCCTATCAAACACGCTCACGCATGCCTGCTGGAAGTCCAAGCCCCTCGCACACAAAACCTCCTTTACCCCCTCTCTCCAACCTTTCCTAGGCTGACCCCTACCCAGCCTTCCTTCCACTACAGACTGATACACTCTTGAAGTCATTCTGTTTCGCTCCATTCTCTCTACATGTCCGAACCACCTCAACAACCTTCCTCAGCCCTCTGGACAACAGTTTTGGTAATCCCGCACCTCCTCCTAACTTCCAAACTATGAATTCTCTGCATTATATTCACACCACACATTGTCCTCAGACATGACATCTCCACTGCCTCCAGCCTTCTCCTTGCTGCAACATTCATCACCCATGCTTCACACCCATATAAGAGCGTTGGTAAAACTATACTCTCATACATTCCCCTCTTTGCCTCCAAGGACAAAGTTCTTTGTCTCCACAGACTCCTAAGTGCACCACTCACTCTTTTCCCCTCATCAATTCTATGATTCACCATCTTTCATAGACCCATCCGCTGACATGTCCACTCCCAAATATCTGAATACATTCACCTCCTCCATACTCTCTCCCTCCAATCTGATATTCAATCTTTCATCACCTAATCTTTTTGTTATCCTCATAACCTTACTCTTTCCTGTATTCACCTTTAATTTTCTTCTTTTGCACACCCTACCAAATTCATCCACCAATCTCTGCAACTTCTCTTCAGAATCTCCCAAGAGCACAGTGTCATCAGCAAAGAGCAGCTGTGACAATCCCACTTTTGTGTGATTCTTTATCTTTTAACTCCACGCCTCTTGCCAAGACCCTCGCATTTACTTCTCTTACAACCCCATCTATAAATATATTAAACAACCACGGTGACATCACACATCCTTGTCTAAGGCCTACTTTTACTGGGAAATAATTTCCCTCCTTCCTACAAGCTTCTTATAATCTCAGCTATAATTGACTCGAGTAATTTCCCTAAAATTGAGGTCAGGCTTATTGGGGGTAATTGACGTAATGACTTGCCCCCTTTTTTTAAAATTGGGAATTACATTCCCTTTTCCCACATATCAGACACTACACCTGTTTGAAGAGTTAAATTTAAAAAAATTTTAGTTAAGGGTTCACGACTTCCATTTTGCACCCTTAAGACCCTTGAAAAAACCTTTTCCAGGCCCCACGACTTTTTTTTTGCTTCAAATCTATCTGCTTCACAACCTTTCATTGTGATGTGTTACATAATTTTTTTCTTCTAGCCCTTTTAAAAAAATTAATTACTGGAATATTGTTGTGTTTTCCCTGTGAAAAAAAACTGGGGAAAAAATAATTTTTAAAAATCGAGACATTTATTCCCCTTGTCAGTAAGATCCCCATAGTTTTTTTGAGGGGACCTATTTATCTCTAACTTTTTTCTTTGCCTGGAAAAAACTTTTGGGTTGTTTTAGAATTTCCTAGCAACTTTAATTTCTAGTCCCTTTTACTTTTTTCCCCTTTTAATGCCCTCTTAATGTAAATTTCTGTTTAAGATGACCTCACCTTTTTTGTACCCCTTAAATTCCTTTCTGATGCCCTAGTAGATATTTCAGCCTATTATTCATCCATTTTGGGTCTTTCTGTTTGATTAATTTCTTTTTACAGGATAAACGTTCTTTGCCCCGCATGTTGTGTTCAGAAAACGTATATTGATCCCTTCTTTGTTACCCAGTCAACAGTGATAAGTTTTTCCAAAGCCTTTGAAAACCCGCTAAGCAAAAAAATCTGGAATTTACCGGTTGTCCCTACTATCATCTTCCTTCTATGCTAAAGGAACTGATTTGTGATCGAGTCCCAAATTTCCCTCTTTAAATTTCAAAAATTTTAACAAGGGTTTCCTTTTTCGCCAAAACCCAAATCAAGTAGGTTTTTTCCCCTTGAGGTTCGTCACAAAACTGCTTCAAAAAACTTCTGAACTTTAAGAAGTCATTTGTTTCAAAATTTCCAGTAAAGAATTTCCATTCAATGTGACTAAAGTTAAAGTCCCCTAGAATTACATTTTCTCCCTTGTGGCCTTAACAATTTCCTCCCACAGTAATTCCCTTGGCCCCTATCTAAGTTTGGAGGACGGTATATCAACAGAATCAATTTTTTTACCCCCTCTAAAAAATTCTACCCCCAGACAGACTGTGTGTGTGTTTTACCTCAGACTTAATCCCCATTTCTATGCAACATTTTCAAATGATCTGGACATACAGTGCCACACCACCCCCCTTACCGATATTTTTTCTTGGAAAAAATTTTTAAAAACCCTGAATGTGATATTCCGAAGGGCATGTCCCGACTTCGGGAATTTAAAACCCTGTCTCAGTGATTGAAAGTCATCTGTTCCTGCAAGCAATAATTAAAACTCATCCCTTTTTCCCTGCACTTGGAATTGCATAATTAAAATTTTTTAAAGACCTCCTTTCTTTTTTCCCTTCCTGCTCATATCGTTTTTTCACTAAACCTTTTTCGGTCCTTGTTCCTGTGCCATTGGCTTCCAATATCCACCTCATTCTGCCTATTAAGTTTCCTGAACTCATAGTTTTATCCCCGGGGATTTCACTGTATTTCACGGTGTCTTACGTGCTGGGAACTTTATTTTGTGTCATAATCTTACGTCATCCCTCTACCCCCCCCGGAACCAATCTTGGGCGGAAAACTTTTATATGAGTCAAAAAAGGGAATTAGTGTGCATTTTCCTAGCAGAGTTTACTGCCAGGGGGGAATCGGCCGTGCCCCGGTAAAAAAAAATAATAATAATTGAACTTTTCATGTCAGGGAAAAAGAAAGTCTCCCTGAAAACATTGGTTTACAAGTGTATATGGTCCTGTTTTTGATGAAAAGGGTAAAGTGTATTTGAAAACAGGTGAATTTGAAATGAAGTGAAAGCCATAGAGGAAGGTGCAGAAGTCGCCAGAAACTTTACCACGGGTAGCTGTTTTTAATAATCTTACGGGCCCTGTAGTGTACCGCATATAATCTAGTGATACAGTGAATAGCAGAATACAGTGTTGTAGTAAACTAACCAGTTTAAAATGGTTTTAGGGGAGTGGAGTGACTTCATTGTTTCTTTTCTTTGAAATACGGAGTTCTGTGAATTTCATAAAACCTGTAGTTCCCAGGGGTCGAAATACACAACGAGAAGAATTATTACTAAGAAAAAGCGTCCTTCCTCAAAAATTTTACGCAACTATAGTAATTGGGAATTCTTACCCGTAAAAATAAAAGAAACACTCCGTTTTAAATTCAAGTCTCTTTCAAAGATCATTATCACCCAAAACCAAATAAATACTGAAAAACTGAACCTTATAATTGTATATCTTAAATGTTTCTCCAATTTTTCACATAAATGTTAAACCTAAAACCCCCAAACTAATTTATTTTTTTTAAAAACACTACCTAACAAATATCCATTCTATGAAATTTTCAACAATGCATGAACCATATGACCTGTCTTTGTAATTCTCACTTGTGATTTATAGTAAACAGTTTACATTAAAGTTTTTACTGATTTTATCATTTCTTAGTTTAAATTTTAAATTAATTTTTAAACCAGCCCGTAATGCTTGCTAGTATAAGTGGCTTTTGGGATGTGCTTTATCTGTTTTTTTTTTTGTACCCCTGTAAGTGTGCTCAAATTATAAATAAATAAATAAAAAAGGATAATTTGCATTTTTTGTGGGGGGACGGAAAAAAAAAAAAAAAAAAAAAAAAATAGAAAAGCCGATAAGCGAGATAAACAAGGAGGTGACCGTTCGTCTTGTAGGAGTGCCAGATATCACCGGCTCTTCAACAGCAAGTTATATTTTTTTATCAGTCAAATACATATTACTGGGGAGTAATTTCCCGTAATCCCTTTATGTGTTAGCTCAAATCACCCACCCGTTGTTTTTTAAAAAATGACCACTGATCAGGCAGATGAATGGTCCGGACCCCTTTATGGTCTGAACCCCGATGGTCCGAACCCCGGGATGGGTTTTAAACAGTTTTTTTTGGGGGAAATAAGCAGACTGTAAAGGTGGGGGGGTTTTGGCGCCCTTTTAAACACAAAAATTAAAAATCAGGAAAAATGACGGTAAGCGTCCAATATACAAAAAGAGTTAGAAACAGAAATACAAAAAAGCTGAGCTTATTTAAGGTTATTTAAAAGAAATTCAAAAGGTTGCTAGTAGAATTGCGTAATAAACCCTTCAAATTTATGAAATGTGTGTAGTCTGTGGTCAGTCAACAAACGGGCTTCCACAGGATAAATTGTCATTTTTGTGGAAATTGGTTCAGCCCCTGTGCAGATATCCCGAATAGTACAAGCAGTATTAAAAAGAGAGTGTTTTTTGGGTTGCCCAAATGAGGAAAATCTGTGGACTAAAAACACAAGGGTATTAAAAGGGGACAAATCAAACTGTTTCATAGAAAACCCGGAAGCTTTCTACAAAGATGGGAAAATAAAAAGTCTGGGGTGAATGGTACTCCCCTTTATACTGGCCATTTTAGTACAAACTGTAAGGCTGGGGATGTGCTGGTGTCAGTAAATGGGGGGCTGTATGCTGTCCGGGGAGACAGTAATGGTGAAGCTGGAGGTCTGCCTGGGAGACAGAAATGGTGGCTGGAGATCTGTCCTGGGAGACAGTAATGGTAAAACTGGAGTTTTTTTCCAGGTAGTCGGGAATTATAGCAGGAGGGGAATACATATAAAAGACCTTAGGGACGGAGCCCTAGTAGGGAAACAAATGTAGTCAAAGAAAAAAAAAACCAAATTGCAAACTAGAAATACCGCAGGAAATGCAAACAAGAGGACCAATGCAATAGGAGGATAAATTACCAAAAACAACTGGTGGGAGTCCCTTGTTGGTGTAGGGAGGATAGAAGTAAGACAGGGAAACATGCCCAACAGGGAATACAGTCACGAAAACCCAAAGGGAAGCGGAAACCAGCCCGTGCACATACTTGCATTTGGTATCGCTGGCATGGGAAATCTGGAAAAAAAAGATGGGACGTGAAACTTGACCACCCAGAAAATGCCATGCCCATATGACAACAGGAAAAAAGCAAACTCCCTTCCTGTAAGCTTTTTCACCTGAAATGTGTACCTCTTAGTACGGGGAAAACTGTGCTATAAAATTAAATTGCCAGGCATCCATTAAGGGGACAAAAAAATACAAAAAAATCCAGGATGGGAAAAAACCCGGGTAGCCCCAAACCCTCAAGAGGGAGAGGTTTTTTTAGTGCCCGGAAGGAAAAAAAACTGGCAGGAAATGGCAGAAAAGTCCCCCAATCCGTTTCCCGGGTGGAACCCCAGTGATGGCCCCCACTCCAAACCAAAAAGATAAGTCTAAGCCGGAAAAAAATCCCCCCCCCCCTACCAACAATACCACAGTCCCCGGTAACTTCTTCTTTTTCAATATAAGGGTCTAAAGCCAGCAACAAACAACAAAATACCTTTCATCCGTGGATGCTTGAGAGGCAAAAAAGGGAATGTTCCGGGGTTTCATGAGACCCCCTAAAGGATCACTTGGACAAGAATATGGATCCCGGTTACAACTAAAGATGTGACGAGTGAACAGGCAAAAAGGGGGGGGTTGGCCCTTTCATTGCGAGTCCTTGTTTTGCACAGAAATGCTTATGTCAAATGAGTGTGGAAATTTTAGCAGTAAAAGGGCGAGAACCAAAACCTAGTCATTGTGGTTTGTCTACAAGCCTCGGATGCAAACCCCGCAATTCCAGGAAAAGCTGTTTAAAAAAATTGAACACTGTCTGGAAAATCTTCCAGCTCCTGCACCCAACATCTTGCTCCTGGGGGATTTCAACTTAAGGCACCTAAAATGGAGGAATATAGCAAATTAATATTGTTGCTGTAATAACACCAGGAGGCAGCTCTGATGAAAACTCACACTCACACAAGCTTTTAAATCTCTGCACAAAATTCAATTTAAACCAGCAAATAATAGAGCCTACTAGACTGGAGAATACACTAGACCTCATATTCACAAACAATGATGATCTGATAAGAAATGTCACCATATCAAAAACAATATACTCAGATCACAACATAATTGAGGTTCAGACATGTATGCGAGGAGCCCCAGACCGACAAAATGAGATAGGTCACGAGGGAGCATTCACCAAATTCAACTTCAATAACAAAAACATAAAGTGGGACCAAGTAAACCAAGTCCTAACCGATATAAGCTGGGAAGATATACTAAGCAACACAGACCCAAACTTATGCCTAGAACAGATTAACTCGGTGGCACTCGATGTATGCACAAGGCTTATTCCTCTAAGAAAAAGGAGGAGTAGATGTAAAATAGAAAGAGACAGGCGCTCCCTTTACAGGCGACGGAAAAGAATAACAGAGCGGCTAAAAGAGGTCAATATATCTGAAATGCGCAGGGAGACACTGGTCAGAGAAATTGCAAGCATCGAACTTAAGCTAAAAGAATCCTTTAGGAGTCAGGAATCGCGGGAAGAAACTAAAAGCTATAAATGAAATCGAAAGAAACCCAAAGTATTTCTTCTCCTATGCCAAATCAAATTCGAGAACAACGCCCAGTATTGGGCCCCTACTTAAACAAGATGGGTCCTACACAGATGACAGCAAGGAAATGAGTGAGCTACTCAAGTCCCAATATGACTCAGTTTTTAGCAAGCCGCTAACCAGACTGAGAGTCGAAGATCAAAAAATTTTTTATGAGAGAGCCACAAAATTTGATTAACACAAGCCTATCCGATGTTATCCTGACGCCAAATGACTTCGAACAGGCGATAAATGACATGCCCATGCACTCTGCCCCAGGGCCAGACTCATGGAACTCTGTGTTCATCAAGAACTGCAAGAAGCCCCTATCACGAGCCTTTTCCATCCTATGGAGAGGGAGCATGGACACGGGGGTCGTCCCTCAGTTACTAAAAACAACAGACATAGCCCCACTCCACAAAGGGGGCAGTAAAAACAAAAAGCAAAGAACTACAGACCAATAGCACTAACATCCCATATCATAAAAATCTTTGAAAGGGTCCTAAGAAGCAAGATCACCACCCATCTAGAAACCCATCAGTTACACAACCCAGGGCAACATGGGTTTAGAACAGGTCGCTCCTGTCTGTCTCAACTACTGGATCACTACGACAAGGTCCTAAATACACTAGAAGACAAAAAGAATGCAGATGTAATATTATACAGACTTTGCAAAAGCCTTCGACAAGTGTGACCATGGCGTAATAGCGCACAAAATGCTCGCTAAAGGAATAACAGGAAAAGTCGGTCGATGGATCTATAATTTCCTCACTAACAGAACACAGAGAGTAGTCGTCAACAGAGTAAAGTCCGAGGCAGCTACGGTGAAAAGCTCTGTTCCACAAGGCACAGTACTAGCTCCCATCTTGTTCCTCATCCTCATATCCGGACATAGACAAGGATGTCAGCCACAGCACCGTGTCTTCCTTTGCAGATGACACCCGAATCTGCATGACAGTGTCTTCCATTGCAGACACTGCAAGGCTCCAGGCGGACATCAACCAAATCTTTCAGTGGGCTGCAGAAAACAATATGAAGTTCAACGATGAGAAATTTCAATTACTCAGATATGGTAAACATGAGGAAATTAAATCTTCATCAGAGTACAAAACAAATTCTGGCCACAAAATAGAGCGAAACACCAACGTCAAAGACCTGGGATGAGTGATTATGTCGGAGGATCTCACCTTCAAGGACCATACATTGTATCAATCGCATCTGCTAGAAAAATGACAGGATGGATAATGGAACCTTCAAAAACTAGGGAGGCCAAGCCCATGATGACACTCTTCAGGTCACTTGTTCTATCTAGGCTGGAATATTGCTGCACTCTAACAGCACCTTTCAAGGCAGGTGAAATTGCCGACTAGAAAATGTACGAGAGAACTTTCACGGCGGCGCATAACGGAGAGTAAAACACCTCAATTACTGGGATGCGCTTGAGGTTTCTAAACCTGTATTCCCTGGAACGCAGGAGGGAGAGATAACATGATTATATACCACCTGGAAAATCTAGAGGGACTAGTACCGAACTTGCACACGAAAATCACTCACTACGAAAGCAAAAGACTTGGCAGACGATGCACCATCCCCCCAATGAAAAGCAGGGGTGTCACTAGCACGTTAAGAGACCATACAATAAGTGTCAAGGGCCCGAGACTGTTCAACTGCCTCCCAGCACACATAAGGGGGATTACCAACAGACCCCTGGCAGTCTTCAAGCTGGCACTGGACAAGCACCTAAAGTCAGTTCCTGATCAGCCGGGCTGTGGCTCGTACGTTGGTTTGCGTGCAGCCAGCAGCAACAGCCTGGTTGATCAGGCGCTGATCCACCAGGAGGCCTGGTCACAGACCGGGCCGCGGGGGCATTGACCCCCGAAACTCTCTCCAGGTAAACTCCAGGTACCAATATCCATTCCTAGTTTAAAGACCTAACAGCTCCCTCCATTGCTGTTGCCAGTGCCCCCACCCCAGGCCTAGGTAAGTGAACCCCATCCCTGGCATACATGTCATTTCTGCCATAAAAGAGGTCCCAGTTGTCAATGAATGTTACTGCATTTTCCTTACAGTATTTGTCCAGCCAGCAATTGACACCAATTGCCCTGGACAACCATTCATTTCCAACTCCTCTCCTTGGCAAAATACCACATATGACAGGGTTCCCACCCTTCTTCCTAATTATCTCTATTGCTGACCTATACCTGCTAATCAGGTCCTCACTCCTACGTCTGCCAACATCGTTGCCTCCCGCACTGAGGCAGATAATAGGATTGCTCCCATTACCTTTCATGATGTTGTCCAGACGGCTAACAATATCCCCCATCCCAGCCCCAGGAAAACATACCCTGTGCCTCCTCTTCCTGTCCCTTAGACAAAAGGCCCTATCTATAAACTTAACCTGACTGTCTCCAACTAAAACAATGTTTTTACCTTCATTTGTGGAATTTGTTGTGACGTTCTTGATGGTCTTCATTGGGGTATCAAGGGATGTCTCACTCACTTCTGCCAATGCTCCCTTGGTGCTCGTTGTGACGTTCCCAGTAGACAATCCACATTCGTCTGATAACACTGAAAATGGGTTGGAAGTCTCCACAGCAATCTTCTGGATCTTCGTTGTTTCCACCACTCCAACAGACTTCATGATTTTCAGCTTTGTTCCATGTTGGCCGGCCACTGGCCAAGTTCCTCTCTTGACCTGAGGACTCACAACAGGAGGATTACTTCGAATCCCCTTGTTTTTTCCCCTGTCAGTCGCCGTTCTTCAAGCTTAGCAACTCTAAGCTCCTCTTTCAGTGCTGGTACAGTTGCTCAAGAGAGGACATCTTGTGCAGATTCACGTAGAACACACTAGACAGAACTTCACAGAGCTAAGACAGTTGTAATAATGTTGGTAGAATTACCGACAAAAGTAAAGTAAAAACAAAGTGCAACAATGTGGATTTTTTTTGTGGCAACGTTTTACTCTCC
>NC_069427.1:5180442-5217942 GCF_026875155.1 Cherax quadricarinatus
CGTGACAGTGCTCGCTCAAGGTCACTGACTGAGGCAGACTTCTCAAGAGTTACCAAACACTGCAAAACTCGTACAAATAGTTACTCCAACCTTGCAGAACTTCTAGCACACGTGTCTTGGAGTAGAAAGACGAATTTTCAGTGTGTGGACACCTGGGTTACCAACTCACGCAGGACTGCACACTCGTCGTTATTCCTCAGGTTGGTAAAGCGATGAGTTGTGAGCATTTTGAGAGGCACGAGTAGCAGTGGACTAGCAAAATTCGCCTCTACACTGTGTGTTGATAGAGGCGAAAGGCTGAGGCCAAATGAAAGGCAGAGGGGAAGCAGAGGCCTGTGAGGGCCTTTGCAAAAAGGAAAACTATTTCCAGTGTTTCACTAGGTATATCCTTAGTCACAGCTCGCACATAACAGTTCTCCCAACACTGAAGCTGTCTTCCAACAGTAGGAGTTTTAATGATGACTTATCAGTCGGGAGAAATGGGTAGGCCTGCGAATTAGTAGGTCCAGATCCCCAGCACACGTCTACTCCCCTCAACCACTCAGCCGAGACTGTTACTAGTTTTATATTTCAATTCTTACAATAAAATGTTTATATTTGTATGTTATTGTTCTTTTTATATTCATTAATTTTCCTAAGGAGGAGCCAACCTTGGTAATACCTGCTTAAGATCTTACAGGGCTGAGTAAGCCTTCACACTGCTATTCTTGAAGAAAAAACCTTCCAATCATAAACTTTAAGTATTAAGCAAATGCCAATTGATTGTGTAATAAAAATATTATGTAATAAAAGTATTTGCCATATGGGTAAAAAAAACAATCTGGTCTTTTATGACTACCCTGCAAAATCCGCATCCGCACGGATGTCAAGATGTGACATCTGCAATCCGCATCCACTTCCGCATTTTAGTATAAGCAGATACCCACATCTGCATCTGCAGAATAAGCAAGCAAGACATCCTAATACACATCTGCAGCTGTGGATATCTAAATTTTCATATCTGATGCATCCTTAGTTCATTACTTTTGTCTGTCGTTCAGCTATAAAAACTCTGGTGCCCACTCCCTGGACCCATTGTGTACCTCTGTAATCTGTAAATATCATTGTAACTTGTCATGATTGTGACCAGATCAACCTGGAGTTCATTACCTTTGTAACTTGCTCAGCTATCAAAACTTTGGGGATCCAGTCCCAGGACCCATTATATACTTGTGTAATCTCCTGACTTCCACCCACAGGATGGATATGGGGTGCATACTAAAGATATTAAACTGAACTGGTATAGAGACAGACAGTATAATAACCTATATGACAAGTCAAGATATCTTATTAATGAAAGTAAAATACCAGATATACTAAGCAAATTTCTTAAATTTCCTTGTAACATATTACCTGGAGTTTACCTGGAGAGAGTTCCGGGGGTCAACGCCCCCGCGGCCCGGTCTGTGACCAGGCCTCCTTAGCTCAGTGTCCCAGGATGCGACCCACACCAGTCGACTAACACCCAGGTACCCATTTTACTGATGGGGAAAATAGACAACAGGTGGAAAGAAACACGTCCAATGTTTTTACTCTGGCTGGGAATCGAACCCAGGCCCTCACCGTGTGAAGCGAGAGCGTAACCCCAGGCCACAAGAGCCCCCCACCAGTGAACAGTAGACATGGAAAACCCTATCTGAAATTCTTGAACTAAAAAGATATCCAAGCCAAAGCAATCAAATTAACAAATCAGACGAACCCCTACTCCCACCATCTGAAACAGCAGACTCAATGTTTTCTTCTCCACCATAGGAAAGAACCTAGCAAGCAAAATCCCAAACTCAAACACCCATCCATCAGACTACCTCACGAGCACCTACCCGAATACACTATTCCTAGCTCCAACCAACCTAACAGAAGTCTCGCTCATCAACACCCTTAAAAACAAGGTAGTAAACATAAACAACTTGCCAACTTTTATGTACAAAAAAGCTTCACAAGGGACTGACCACCCAAACTTCAAGGGTGATGGACTGAGGAAGGGTTGTTGAGGTGGGTTTTGGGCATGTAGAGAGAACGGAACGAAACAGAATTACTTCAAGAGTGTATGTATTGGTAGATAAAAGACTGTATGCGTCGACTTCAGGATGTACCTGTTTAGTAGAGGGGCCACAGATTATCAGATCACTTTCAGTTGTAGCTACCCTAGCAGTAAAAGGTAGATGGGAAACAAGGAGAATGAGACGCATCAGGGAAGAGAGAGGTGAATGTTTATAAACTAAAAGACGGAGGCAGTTAGGGTAAGGTATAAACAGCTATTGGAGGAGTAGATGGGCTAATGAGAGCATAGGCAATGGGGTCGACGGAGGTATGGGTAACGGTTTTAAAAATGTTTTGTTAGAGTGTTCAGCAGAAGTCTGAGATAGGCAAGTGGGTGATGAGGGAAGAGAAGCGATTGTGGAATGATGATGTGAAGATAAGTAGTAAGGAGAAAAAGTTCGCATATGAGAAGTTGTATTCACAAAGTAGAAAGTGAAGCCAGGAGGGAAAGAGTAATATGGAGAAAAAGAGAGAGGTTAAGAGAGTGGTGAAGCAATGGTAAAAAGAGAGCAAATGAGAGAGTGGGTGAGATGTTATCAACCAATTTTGTTGAAAAACTAGAAAAAGTTTTGGAGTGAGATTAACAAAGTTAAGAAAGGCCTAGAGAACAAATGGATTTTGTCAGGTTAACAATAGGAGAGGAGAGTTATAAACTGGAGAGTTAGAGGTATTGGGAAGAATGGAGGGAATGATTTTGAGGAATTGATTAAATGTTGATGAAGATGGATAATAGACACCTTCAAAACTAGGGAGCCCACCCATGATGACAACTCTTCAAGGTCACTTGTTCTATTCTAGGTCCTGGAATATTGGTTGCACACACTACTAGCACCTTTCAAGGGCAGGTGAAATTTCCGACCTAGAAAACTGTACAGAGAACTTCTTTCACGGTGCTCATAACGGAGATAAAACACCTCACTTACTGGGAGCGCTTGAGTTCCTAACCTGTATTCCCTGAAACGCAGGAGGGAGGATACATGATTATATACAATACACCTTGAAAAATCCCAGAGGGACTAGTACTCGGGGGAACTTGCACTCGAAAATCACTCACTATACGAAAGCAAAAGACTTTGGCATGACGAGGCAACCATCCCCCCAAGAAAAAGCAGGGGTGTCCACTAGCACGTTTAATAGACCATACAATAAGTGTCCAAGGGAGGGCCCGAAACTGTTCAACTGCCCCCAGCTACACCTAAGGGGATTACCACAGACCCCCTTGGCAGTCTTCAGCTGGCACTGGACAAGCACCTACAGAAGTCAGTTCCTGATCCGCCGGGCTTGGCTCGTACTTTGTTTGCATGCAGCCAGCAGCAACAGACTGGTTGATCAGGCCTCTGATCGCACCAGAGGCCTGGGTCACAGACCCGGCCGCGGGGGCATTGAACCCCCGGAACCTCTCTCCAGGTAAACCCAGGTAATAGGAAGCTGTGACTATGGTGTATAGGCAAGAGGAACAACATCTTGTAGGAGTGAGGAAGAGCCAGTTTTGAGTTTGGGGGAAGTACGTATGAAGGACAGTAGGTAAAATGAAAGGGGTAAGGCAGCCGGGATTGAGATGGATAAACGATAGAAATGTTTGAAAGCAGGGGGGATAAGTTTTGGAGTGGTTGGGCAATTATTTAATAAATGTATGGAAGAGGGTAAGGTACCTAGTGATTGGCAGAGAGCATGCATAGTTCCTTGTGTATAAAGGCAAAGGGGATAAAAGAGAGTGCAAAATTATAGGGGAAAGTCTGTTGAGTATACCTGGCCAAGTGTATGGTAGAAGTTATTTATTGAAAGAATTAAGAGTAAGAAGGGGTGGGAGAATAGATAAGCCAGATGACCAAGTGAGGCTTTAGGAAAGGTAGGGGGTGGTTGGACCAGTGTTTACAGTGAAACATATCAGTGAACAGTAATTAGAATAAAGGCTAAAGAGGTCTTAGTGGCATTTCGGGATTTGGAAAAGGCGTATTACAGGGTGTATAAGGGGCAATGTGGCAGATGTTTGCAGTGTTTGTGTTAAGGAGTGTAGGTTACTGAAAGCAGTGAAGCGTTTTTACGAGGATAATGAGGCCAATTTAGAGTAATGTAGGAAAGAGGGAAATTATTACCCAGTAAAAGTACGGCCTTAGACCAGGATTTGTGAATGTCATCCGATGCCGTGGTTTGTTTAATATATTATAGGAAGATGGGTTGTAAGAGAATAAAATGCTAGGGTCTTGGCAAGAGGCGTGGGAGTATAAAAGAATGATAGAGTCCCCCAACAAAGTGGGAGTGTCACAGTGAATTTGGTAGGGTGTGCAAAAGAAGAATAATTGAAAGTGGAACTACAGGAAAGAAGTAAGGTTATGAGGATACCAAAAGATTAGGTGATGAAAGAAAGGATATCAGATTGGAGGGAGAGAGCATGGAGGAGGTGAATGTTATTCCGATATTTGGGAGTGTACGTGTCAGCGGATGAGTCCGTGGAGACCTGTAGTGAGTTCCGGGGGGCAACGCCCCCGCGGCCCGGTCTGTGACCAGCCTCCTGGTGGATCAGAGCCTATCAACCTGGCTGTTTGCTGCTGGCTGCACGCAAACCAACGTATGGCGAGCCACAGCCCGGCTGATTCAGGAACTGACTTTAGGTGCTTGTCCAGTGCCAGCTTGAAGACTCCAGGGGTCTGTATGGTAATCCCCCTTCTTGTGTGCTGGGAGGGCATTGAACAGTCTCGGGCCCCTGATCACTTAGTGTATGGTCTCTTAACATGCTAGGACACCCCTGCTCTTTTTTTTTTTTTCATTGGGGGGATGTTGCACGTTGCCAATCTTTATGCTTTCGTAGTGGATGTGATTTTCGTGTGCAAGTTTCGGTACAAGTCCCTCTAGGATTTTCCAGGTGTATCTAATCAAGTAATTCTCTCCCCTCCTGCATTCCAGGGAATACAGGTTTAGAACTCAAGCGCTCCCTGTAATTGAGGTGTTTTATCTCCCGTTATGGCGCCGTGAAAGTTCTCTGTACATTTTTAGGTCGGCAATTTCGACCTGCCTTAAAGTTGCTGATAGTGTGGCCAACAATATTCCAGCCTAGATAGAACAAGTGACATGAAGAGTGGAGGGTCCACAGATCATGGGCTTGGCCTCTCGGTGAAGTGGATTGAAGTTCTCATTATCCATCTGTCATTTTTTCTAGCAGATGCGATTGATACAATGGTTATGGTCCTTGAAGGTGAGATTCCTCCGACATTAATCCTCCCAGTCTTTGAACGTTGGTGTTTCCCTCTATTTTTGGATAGCCAAATATGTTTGTACACCTTATGAAGAGTTAATTTCCTTCATGTTTTACCATATCTAGTAATTGAATTTTCTCATCGTTGAACTTCATATTGGTTTTCTGCAGCCCACTGAAAGATTTGGTTGATGATCCGCCTGGGCCTGCAGTGTCTGCAATGGAAGACACTGTCATGCAGATTCGGGTGTCATCGTGCAAAGGAAGACACGGTGCTGTGCTGACATCCTTGTCCTAAGTTGGATATGAAGGATGAGGAACAAGGATGGGAGCGAGTGACTGTGCCTTGTGAACAGAGCTTGTTCACCGTACTGCCTCGGACATTACTTCTGTTGACGACTACTCTCTGTGTTCTGTTAGTGAGGAGATTATAGATCCATCGGACCGACTTTTCCTGTATTCCGTTTAGCATGCATTTTGTGGCTATTACGCCATGGTCAGCACTTGGCGAAGGCTTTTGCAAAGTCTGTAATATTACATCTGCATTCTTTTTTGTCTTCTGAGTGCATTTAGGACCTTATCGTAGTGATCCAATAGTTGAGACAGATAGGAGCGACCTGTTCTATAACCCATCTTGCCCTGGGTTGAGTAACTGATGTGTTTTCAGATGGGTGGTGATCTGCGTCTTAGGACCCTTTCAAGATTTTTTATGATATGGGAGTTATGCTATTGAGGTCTGTAGATCTTTGCTGTGCTTTACTCTGCCCCTTTGTGAGTGGGGCCTATGTCTGTTGTTTTTAAGTAGCTGTGGACGACCCACGTGTCCATGCTCCCTCTCCATAGGATGGAAAAGGCTCGTGATAGGGCTTCTTGCAGTTTCTTGATTGAACACAGATTTCCATAGCTTTTTTCTGGCACTGGGGCAGGAGTGCATGGGCCTGTTCATTTATCGCCTGGTTCGAAATCATTTGGCGTCCAGGATAACATCGATAGGCTTGTGTTAATCAAAATTTGTGGCTCTTCATAAACTTCATTTTGATCTTCGACTCTCAGTCTGGTTAGCGGCTTGCTAAAAAACTGAGTCATATTGGGACTTCAGTAGCTCCAACTCAATTCCTTCTGTCATGCTGTGTAGGACCTCATCTTGTTTAAGTAGGGCCCATACTGGACGTTTGTCTCGTTTTGATTTGGCATAGGAGATGAAATTACTTTGGGTTTCTTTCGATTTCATTTATGGCTTTTAGTCTTCCCGCGAATTCCGACTCATAAAGGATTCTTTTAGTTTAAGTTCGATTGCTGCTATTTCTCTGACCATGTCCTCCCTACGCATTTCAGATATAATGCCCTCTTTTAGCCGCTCTGATATTCTTTTCCGTCGCCTGTAAAGGTAGCGCCTGTCTCTTTCTAAATTTTACAATCTACTCCTCCTTTGTCTTAGAGGAATAAGCCTTGTGCATACATCGAGTCTGCCACCGTGTAATTCTGTTCTAGGCATAAGTTGGGGTCTGTGTTGCTTAGTATATCTACCCAGCTTATTTACCTGGAGGCGTTACCTGGAGAGATTCCGGGGGTCAACGCCCCCCGCGGCCCGGTCTGTGACCAGGCCTCCTGGTGGATCAGAGCCTGAAAACAACCAGGGGTGTTTGCTGCTGGCGGACGCAAACCAACCGTACCGGCCACAGCCCGTCTGATCCGACTGACTTTAGGTGGCTTGTCCCTTATGTGTGCTGGTAGGCAGTTGAACATCCGCTATCGGGCCCCTGACACTTATTGTATGGTCTTTTAACGTGCAGTGACACCCCTGCTTTTCATTGGGGGGATGGGTCATCGTCTGCAGTCTTTTGCTTCGTAGTGAGTGATTTTCGTGTGCAATTCGTACTAGTCCTCTAGGATTTTCAGGTGTATATAGAATCATGTATCTCTCCCTCCTGCGTTCCAGGAATACAGGTTTAGGAACCTCAAGCGCTCCCAATAATTGAGGTGTTTTTTATCTCCGTTATGCGCGCCGAGAAAGGTCTCTGTACTTTTCTAGGTCGGCAATTTCACCTGCCTTGAAAGGTCTGTTATGTGCAGCAATATTCCAGCCTAGAATAGAACAAGTGACCTGACGAGTGTCATCATGGGCATTGTGCCTCCCTAGTTTTGAAGGTTCACGTTGGTGTTTCGCTCTATTTTGTGGGGCCAGAATTTGTTTTGTACTCTGATGAAGATTTATTTTCCTCAAGTTTACCATATCTGAGTATTTAAACTTTCTCATGTTGACTTCATATTGTTTTTCTGCAGCCCACACGAAAGATTTTGTGTGATGTCCGCCTGGAGGCCTTTGCAGTGTCTTCAATGGAAGTCACTGTCCATGGCAGATTCGGGTGTCATCTGCAAAGGAAGCCACGTGGCTGTGGCAGACATCCTTGTCCTATGTCGGATATTTAGGATAGAACAAGATGGGAGCGAGTTACTGTGCCTTGTGGAACAAGACTTATCACCGTAGCTGCCTCGGACTTTACTCTGTGACGACTACGCTCTGTGTTCAGTTATGAGGCAATTATAGAAATGTCCAACAAATAGGAGAAAAACGAACCAAAAAAAGAAAAAAAGAAAAGACCGACTTTTCCTGTTATTCCTTTAGCACGCATTTTGTGCGTATTACCCATGGTCACACTTGTCGAAGGCTTTTGCAAAGTCGTATATCTTACATCTGCATTCTTTTTGTCTTCTAAGTGCGATTTTAGACACTTGTCGTAGTGATCCAATAGTTGAGACAGACAGGAGTCGACTGTTCTAAACCCATGTTGCCCTGGGTTGTGTAACTGATGGGGTTTTCTAGATGGGTGGTTTGATCTTGGTTCTTTAGGATTCCTTTCAAAGATTTTTAATGATATAGGGATGTTAGTGCTATTGGTCTGTAGATTCTTTGCTGTTTGCTTTACTGCCCCCTTTTGGAGTGGGTCTATGTCTGTTGTTTGTTAGTAACTGTGGACGACCCCCGTGTCGGTTAGGACTTGTTTACTGGACCCACTTCATGTTTTTGTTATTGAAGTTAAATTAGGTGAAGCGTCCTCGTGACTAGTCTCTTTATGTCGGTCTGGGGCTCTCAACGCATACATTCGAACCTCAATTATGTTGTGATCTGAGTATATTGTTTTTGATATGGTGACATTCTTATCAGATCATCATTGTACGTTGAAGATGAGGTCTAGTGTAGTTCTCCAGTTTAGTAGGTCTCATTATTTGCTGGTTTTAAATTGAATTTTGTGCAGAGATTTTAAAAGCTGCGTGTGAGTGTGAGTTTTCGATCAGAGCTGCCTCCTGGGAGTTTTTTACTGCAACAATATTATTTGCTATAAATCCGCCATTTAGGTGCCTTAAGTTTGAAATCCCCCAGGAGCAAGATGTTGGGTGCAGGAGCTGGAAGATTTTCCAACAGTGGTCAGTTTATTAACAGCAGTTCCTGGAATTGCTTGGGATGTTGCCATCCGGAGGTTTGTAGACTACAACAAGACAAGGTATTGGTTCTCGACCATTTACTGCTAAAACTTCCACTACATCATTTGAGGCATTAAGCAGTTCTGTGCAAACAAGTGACTCTGCAATGTACACGCCAACCCCCCCTTTTGCCTGTTCACTCTGTCACATCTGTATAGGTTGTAACCCGGGATCCATATTTCTTGTCCAAGTGATCCCTTTTATGTGGGTCTCAGTGAAAGCCGCGAACATTGCCTTTGTAAAGACCCCTTGCTGTACTAAAAGATTCATGGACTTGTGTAGGGATACTGCTCCTGTGGGGAGCAGCAGCAGGATAATACTGCACCACCTCTCGGGGCCCTTAACAACAAACAATAGTTTGTGTGGTGTCATGGCGCCAACACTGGTGTTGGATTCTCTTCTCTTCTACTATCCCTATATTAGTGATGCAGATTACATGGTGAGTTTAAATATGTGGCCTGTAGTTATAACTTTTCTCTTGACATATGCAAGACATCACCATCCCTGTAGAAACCGTTATTAGATGTACTAGTCATTATATTTTGTTGTTGCAATAGTACTATGAAGATTCTATGTTCAATAAAGCCTAGAGATAAGGCCTGTGTTTCTATCACAACAACTTGAAAATCGGAACCATCTTTTAAAACATCTCCATCTGAAGAAATTAGCTTCAAAGACTTGGCTGTTGCCTAACCTAAGATGAAGCAATGTTATGGACAAACATGCTCTAGCTCCTTTAAACCAGGTGACAGGGTGATGGCACAAAAATTCTTACCAGGACATGCTCTACAACCTAGGTATGAAGGTCCTTTAGAAGTGACTGAAAGGCTTACTGAGGTAAAATTATGTGTTACGAAACACCAGGGAAGAGAAAAGCAGAATGTACTTATCACAGATAGCAACTTAAAGCTTATCACCCAAATCTCATACCAATTACATCATTCTACCTGTGACTGAGAAGTGAAAATGTACGACCAACCAATGCCTCTAAAGTGATAGAGGTCTGCCTGAAAATTCGGAGAGCATTACAATCCTTGACAACTTTTGTACTGATCTTGATTTAAAAAAACCCGAAAGATAGTAAGAACCTCATAGTGCATATAAGGTGTTTTATTGATGTCCCCAAAGTGTTGTATATTAGGATTCATGAATGTAGATGTATACAAGGCGATAAGCCTTGTAAGCAAGTCACCTTATAGGGCAAGGCCCATGAACAAGAAGCATTAAAAGAAGAAGTGGAATTTATGTTGTCCATAATAGGCGGAGATTGGAATTGCGTGATACGCGCGTAAAGATGGAGCTAGAGGTGCGGATGTTGTTTGGGTATATGGGGGATTTATTGACCTGGGGATGGGGTTAATGGATGTGTGCGGAGGGGGAGGGATGGTAGACATACCCTCATTAAACGAGGTATGCGGCGAGGTTGGACCGAATGGTACGTGTCTGAGCATGCAGTTACTGTGCGGGGGGGGGGGGGGGGGTGAAAGGTGTTAGATGTGTTTTTTTTGGATCATAGGGTGTTTTGTAAAAAGATGTGGATAATGCGGTGTGCCTCGGAGGGGTCCATCATTTTGGAAATTAAATGTAAGTTATTGAAGAAAGGCTAGTCTTTATCTTTTCCGACAATATGTGGGATCGTTTAGTGGTTGAAGCACCAGGGATGTTCCATGGTTTATTGGTGGGAAACGATAGCCAAAAAACGTAATAAGGAATATCTTATTAATCGAGGGACGAGATATAAATCATTACAAAACGGTTTTCAAAAATATTTAGAAGTGCAGTTGTGCGAATGCATGCACAAATAATGCTAATTATCCTGTTATTGAAATTGAAAGTTTGAAGGAACATATACGAAATTTACATAAATGAGGTTTGATGGGGAAAGGCTTAAAGGCGGGAATTGAGGAGTTTTGTGGGGAGATGGCCGTCGGCGTGTGTTGCAGAGTCAACACAGACGTCACAAGGCAATGGAGTTAATGGGGTTGAATGTTCAGGTAGGTATGCAAGGGTATAAATTGGATCAGGTGTTGACGACGACTGAGGGTATGAGTGGGTATATTGATGCTTGGGTTAAGTTGAAAACGCAAAGTGTGGGAATAAGCAAAATAGTATTACAGTCCATTGGAAGGTTTGTGCGGTGTGAGTTGACAGAGCATGATCGATTCGTTTTGGGAGGGCCGATAACGGAGTTTACCTGGAGTTTACCTGGAGAGAGTTTCGGGGGTCAACGCCCCCACGGCCCGGTCTGTGACCAGGCCTCCTGGTGGATCAGCGCCTGATCAACCAGGCTGTTGCTGCTGGCTGCACGCAAACCAACGTACGAGCCACAGCCCGGCTGATCAGGAACTGACTTTAGGTGCCTTGTCCAGTGCAGCTTGAAACTGCCCGGATCTTTGGGTAATCCCCCTTTAATTGGGGGGTTTTGGGGTGCTGGAGCAGTTTGAACAGTCTCGGGCCCCTGACACTTTATTGTATGGTCTCTTAACGTGCTAGTGACACCCCTGCTTTTCATTGGGGGATGGTGCTATCGTCTGCCAAGTCTTTTGCATTCGTAGTGAGTGATTTTCGTTGCAAGTTCGGTACGTATACCTCTAGGATTTTCCCAGGTGTATATATCATGTATCTCTCCCTCCAGCGTTCCAGTGAATACAGGTTTAGAAACCTCAAGCGCTCCCCAGTAATTGAGGTGTTTTATCTCCGTTATGCGTGCTGTGAAAGTTCTCTGTACATTTTCTAGGTCGAGCAATTTCACCTCGCCTGAAAGGTGCTGTTAGCAGCAGCAATATTCCAGCCTAGATAGAACAAGTGACCTGAAGAGTGTCAACATGGGCTTGGCCGCCCCTAGTTTGAAGGTTCTCATTATCCTTCCTTCATTTTCTAGCAGATGCGATTGATACATGTTATGGTCCTTGTTGGTGAGGAATCCCCGACATAATCACTCTCCAGGTCTTTTTTTGACGTTGGGTTTCGCTCTATTTTGCAGGCCAGAATTTGTTTTGTACTCTGATGAAGATGAATATCCTCGTGTTTACCATATCGGAGTAATTGAAATTTCTCATTGTTGAAACTTCATATGTTTCTGCAGCCCACTGAAAGATTTGGTTGATGTCCGCCTGGAGCCTTGCAGGTGTCTGCAATGGAAGTCACTGGTCATGCAGATTCGGGTGTCATCTGCAAAGGAAGACACGGTGCTGTGGCAGTGAACATCCTTGTCCTATGTCAGATATGAGGATGAGGATCAAATTAGGAGCTAGTACTGTGCCTTGTGGAACAGAGCTTTTCACTGTAGCTGCCTCGGACTTAACTCTGTTACGACACTCTCCTGTGTTCGGTAGTGGAGAAATTATAGATCCATCGACCGACTTTTCCCTGTATTCCACTAGCCGCATTTTGTGCGCTCTTACGCCATGGTCACACTTGTCGAAGGCTTTTGGCAAAGTCTGTATAGTATTACATCTGCATTCTTTTTGTCTTCTAGTGCATTTAGGACCTTGTCGTAGTGATCCAGTAGTTGAGACAGACAGGAGCGACCTGTTCTAAACCCATGTTGCCCTGGGGTGTGTACCTGATGGGTTTCTAGATGGGTGGTGATCTTGCTTCTTAGGTACCCTTTCAAAGATTTTTATGATAAGGATGTTAGGTGCTATTGGTCTGTAGCTCTTTGCTGTTGCTTTACTGCCCCCTTATGTGGAGTGGGGCTATGTCCTTGTTGTTTTTAGTAACTTGAGGACGACCCCCATGTCCATGCTCCTCCCAAGGATGGAAAAAGGCTCGTGATAGGGGCATCTTGCAGTTCTTGATGAACACAGAGTTCATGAGTCTGGCCCTGGGGCAGAGTGCATGGGCATGTCATTTATCGCCTGTTTCGAAGTCATTTGGCTCCAGGATAACATCGATAGGCTGTGTTTAATTCAAATTTTGAGGCTCTCTCATAAAAAATTCATTTTGATCTTCGACTCTCATCTGGTTAGGCCCTTTGCTAAAAAACTGAGTCATATTGGGACTTGAGTAAGCTCACTCATTTTCCTTGCTGTCATCTGGTAGACCTAAAAATCTTGTTTTAAGTAGGGGCCCAATACTGGACCGTTTTTCCATTGTGATTTGGCATAGGAGAAGTAATTTACTTTAGGTTTCTTTCGATTTCATTTATGCTTTTAGTTCTTCCCGCATTCCTGACTCCTAAAGGATTCTTATAGCTTAAGTTCGATCCTTGCTATTTCTCTGACCATGTCTCCCGACTCATTTCAGATATAATTGACCTCTTTTAGTAGCCCGGCTCTGTTATTCTTTTTCCGTCGCCTGTCAGGGAGCGCCTGTTCTCTTTCTATTTAACATCTACTTCCTCCTTTTTCTTAGAGGGAATAAGCCTTGGGCATACAGCGAGAGTGCCCACCGAGTTAACCTGTTCTAGGCATAAGTTTGGGTCTGTGTTTGCTTAGTATATCTTCCCAGCTTATATCGTTTAGGACTTGGTTACTTGTCCCACTTTTAGTTGTTTTGTTATTGAAGTTGAATTTTGGTGAATGCTCCCTTTGACTAGTCTCATTTTGTCGTCTGGGCTCCACGCATACATGTCTGAACCTCATTTATGGTTGTGATCTGAGTATATTGGTTTTGATATGGTGACATTTCTTATCAGATCATCATGGTAGTGAAGATAGGTCTAGTGTAGTCTCCAGATTTAGTAGGCTTTATTATTTGCTGGTTTAAATTGGAATTTTGGGCAGATTTTTAAAAGCTCGTGTGAGTGTGAGTTTTCATCAGAGCTGCCCCTGGTGTTATTACTGCAACAATAATATTTGCTTATATTCCTCCATTTTAGGTCCTAAGTTGAAGTCCCCGAGGACAAGATGTTGGGTGCAGGAGAGCTGGAAATTTTCCAGACAGTGGTCACTTTTTAACAGCTGTCCTGGAAGTGCTGGGATGATTGCACCCGGAGGCTTGTAGACTACCACAATGATAGGTTTTTGGTTCTCGAATCTTTACTGCTAAAACTTCCCCCCTTCTCATTGAGGCATTAAGCATGTTCTGTCCAACAAGTGACTCTGCAATGTACAGCCAACCCCCCCCTCCTTTTGCCTGTTCACTCTGTCCACATCTGTATAGGTTGTATCTGGGATCCATATTTCGTTGTCCAAGTGAATCATTTAGGTGGTCCAGTGAAAGCCGCGAACATTGCCTTGCCTCTGCAAGCAGTCCACGGATGAAAGGAATATTGTTGTTTGGTTTGCTGGCTCTAGACCCTGTTTATTCGCAAAGCAAGAATGTTATCGGACTGGTGGTATTGTTGGTACTGGGGGGGGGAATTTTTTTTTCCGGCAGTAGTATCTGTATCAGTTGGTTTGGAGTGAGGACATCGACTGTGGTTACACTCCATGGGGGAATGACAGGATATGGGTGTACGATTTCTGCCATTTTCCTGCCAGTTTTTTTTCCTTCCTGGCACTAAAAAACCTCTCCCTCTTGAGGGCTGTGGCTACCCAGGTTTTTCCATGTGCCTATGTTTGTAACAATCCCTTTAGTCCCCTTTAGATGGATGCCTGGGCAATTTCAGTTATAGCACAGTCTTTCCTGTACTGAAGAGGTACACATTTCATTGGTGAAAAAGCTTAACAGGAAGGGAGTTTGCATTTTCCTGTTGTCATATGGGCGATGGCATTTCTAGGGTGGTCATAGTTTGCATGTCCCTTCTGTTTTTCCAGATTTCCCATGCCAGCAGATACCAAGTGCATAGTATGTGCACAGGCTTGGTTTCCGCTTGCCTTGGGTTTCTGTGACTTATTCCCTGTGGTGCATGTTTTCCCTGTCTACTTCTACCTCCCTAGCACCAACAATGGAGCTCCCACCAGTTGTTTTTGGTAATTAATCCTCAGTATTGCTATTGAGTCCTCTTGTTTGTCGCTATCTCCTGCGTATTCTAGTTTTCAATATGGTTTTATCTTATCTTATTGGACTACGCTTGTTTCCCTTCTATGCTCCCTGTCCCCTATGAGGTCATTTATATGTATTCCTTCCTGCATACAAATTCCGACTACCTGGACAAAATCCTCCAGCTTCACCATTACTGTCTCCCAGGCCAGTAACATCTCCAGCTTCACCATTTCTGTCTCCCAGGACTGAGCCTCCAGCTCACCATACTGTCTCCCAGGACAGCACTATAGCCCCACAGTTTACTGACTACCAGGAGCATCATCTTCCAGCGCTTACAGTTTCTGACTACATGGCCCGTATCAAGGGCATACCATTCAGCCCAGACTTTTTATGTATCCCATCTGTTTGTAGAAGCTTCCCAGGTTTTCTATGAAAGCAGCTTTGATGTTGACCTCTTTTAATACCCTTGTGATTTTAGTCCACAGATTTTCCTCGATTTGGGCATACCCAAAAACACTTCTCTGTTTTAATACTGCTTGTAGCTAGTTCCTGTGATATCTGCACAAGGAGCGTGAACACCAATTTTCCACAAAAATGACAATTTTTTTTATTATTTTTATCCATGGACGCCCGTTTGTTGACTGACCACAGACTACACACAGTTTCATAATGATTGAATGGTTGATTTACTGCAATTCATACTAGCAACCTCTTGAATAATATATTAATAACCTAAATGAAGCTCTAGCTATTTGTATTTCTTGTGTCAACTCTTTTTGTATATTGGACAGCTTAACCGTCACGTGTCCTGATTTTTAATGTTTGTGTTTATAAGGCGCCTACACTCCATCCGTTTACAGTCTGCTTATTGTCCAACGAAACTGTTGAAACCAGTCCCGGGTTCGGATCCAGTCAAGGGTTTCGAGCCATTCAAGGGTTCGGACCAATCGATCTGCTCTGATCATGGGTCACTTTTTAAAACATCCTGGTCGGTGGATTTTGAGCTAACACGATGAAGGATCTACTGGAAATTATCTACCCGAGTAATAAGTGATTTGATTGACACCAAAAGTATAACTTGATGTGTGAAGAGCCGGTGAACTGGCAGCTCCTACAATGACCTAACGGTTCGACCTCCACCCTAAGATAAAAAGATCGACTAAGATTTCGTTCGGATTTTTAACCCGGAGGTTTAGCCACCCAGGACAACCCAAGAAAGTCAGTGTGTCATCAAGGACGAGTCTAACTTATTTCCATTGGGGTCCTTAATCTTGACCCCCCAGGATGCGACCCACACCAGTCGACTAACACCCAAGTACCTATTTGCTGCTAGGTGACAGGACAACAGGTGTAAGGAAACGTGTCGGAATGTTTTCCACCCGCTGGGAATCGAACCCGGGCCCTCCGTGTGTGAAGCGGGAGCTTTAGCCACCAGGCCACCGGGCAACCCAACCAGGCCAGGTTTATCAATCGCTGTATCTGGCTTTCCTATTTTTTTTTGTTTTCCGTCTCCCACCACATTACATGCTATATTATCCACTAAAAGTTGACTGGTGCAAATTTTGGAGGAAGGACGCTTTTTCTGTAGTAATAATTGCTTCTCGTTGTGTATATTGCGACCGCTGGTAACTACAGGTTATATGAAATTCACAGTAACGTCTGGTATTTCAAGAAAAAAGAAACTAATGAAAGTCACTCCACTCCACTAAGTACCATTATAATACTGGTTAGTTGCTACTACAACACTGTATTCTGCTATTCACTGGTATCACTAGATTATATGCGAGTACACTAGCAAGCCAGGAAGATTATTAAAAACAGCTGACCTGTGTGAGACATGGGAAGCTTTATCAGGGGCGCAATTAGGTAAGGCACCAGGAATTGATGGGTTGCCCAGCAACTTTTATCTTCAAAATTGGAGCGTTTTAAGAGGGTTTTTGGTAAGATTATTCAATATCCTTAAGCGGGATCGGGTCTTAGGGGCACAGCAAAGCATGGCTGTGGTCGTTCTAGTGCCTAAAGGTGAGCCATTAACAGTCAAAGACTACCATGCTATTTCGTTATTGTGTGGTGATTATAAGATTTTTGCAAGGATTTTAGCTAACAGAATAAAAGAGGTCCTGGTACAGTGATTGAGTAAGGGGAACAAAAAGGGTGCCGGGAAGGTCTATGATGACGGCACGGTTTGATTGAAGTTTTATTGAAGAAAGAGTAAATTTGGGATGGGGGAGGGTTGCTATAGAATGGGAGGCGGCTATTTATAGTGTAGAACGGGAAAAGCGTTATGGAAGATTATGAGATGGCAGGGTTTGGAGAGGAAATTATTTCATGGGCCAAATTACTGTATCAAGATGCATCCTTGAGGGTGCAGGTAAATGGAAGGTTAGGAGAACAAATTCAGATGAGAAGGGTCTACGTCACGGTTGTCCCCTCTCACACATATTTTTTGCGTGTTTACTAATGATCCCTTTTATAGAGGAATTAGGGTTCTTAATTACAGCTAATGGGGTATTAACGAAAGGGGTGGGGGGCTGGTATTGTTGATAGCTTTGATGGACACAACGAATTTTAGTAAGTGGAATCAGGGATTTGCCAGGGGGGGGGGGGGGGGGGGGGGGGGGGGGGGGGGGGGGGGCCTTGGGGGGGGGGTGGGGGGGGTGGGGGGGTGGGGCGGGGGGGGGGGGGGGGGGGGGGGGGGGGGGGGGGGGGGGGGGGGGGGGGGGGTGGCGGGGGGAAAAGTTAGTGAATGTTTTTTTTGAAAAGCTTCTGGTATGTCAATTAATAAGGAGAAAACTAAGTAGGTTGGGTAGAAGCAGCAACCACCCAGGAAGTACAACCGTCCTGCCAATGACTGTGAAACAGAAACCTTAACTGTTTTGCATGATGGAAGGATTGCTGGGTTCCTTTTTCTGTCTCATAAACACACTAGATAACAGGGATTATCTTGCTACTCCTACTTACACTTTGGTCACACTTCACAACACGCCACATGCATAAATATATTCATACTCTAGTTTTTCTCCTTTTTCTAAATAGCTCTTGTCCTCTTTAATTTCTTCTCTTGTCCATGGGGAATGGAAAAGAATCTTTCCTCCGTAAGGCCATGCGTGTCGTATGAGGGCGACTAAAATGCCGGGAGCAATGGGCTAGTAACCCCTCTCCTGTAGACACTTACTAAAAAAGAAGAAGAAAAACTTTAAAACTGGGATGCTGGGAAATGTGCGTGGATGTAGTGCGGATGACAGACACAGAGTGATGCTGAGTTATGGAATGAAAAGAGTTGTATGTCCTGCCCTAAGCGAAACAAAGCTGAAGGGGGTAGGGGAGTTTCGGTGGGGGAACTAAACTGATTAAATCTGGAGTATCTGAGAGAGTTCGAGCAAAGGAAGGGGTAGCAGTAATAGGTTGAATGATCAGTTATGGAAGGAGAAAAGAGAATATGAATGTAAATTCAAGAATATGTTGATAAAGTAAAGGTTGGATCGAGAAGTGGGTCATAATAAGCGTGTATGCACCTGGAGAAGAGAGGACTGCAGAGTAGAGAGAGAGATTTCTGGGAGATGTTAAGTGAATTATAGGAGCCGTTGCACCAAGTGAGAGAGAAAATGTGGTTAGGGG
Source organism: Cherax quadricarinatus (assembly GCF_026875155.1). Taxonomy (NCBI): domain Eukaryota; kingdom Metazoa; phylum Arthropoda; class Malacostraca; order Decapoda; family Parastacidae; genus Cherax; species Cherax quadricarinatus. Next base: position 5,198,687 of record NC_069427.1, read on the forward strand.
ACCTGAAATGCTAAAGTAGAGAAACTTTTATAGAGGGTGATGGTAGGTAAGATTGGTGTGGCCACGGTGTAAATGAAAAATGGGAGCCCTTTGATTGAACTTTGTATAAGAAAGGGGGTTTAGTTATAGGTAATACATATTTTTAAGAAAAAAGAGGATAAATAAGTATACAAGAATGAAGTAGGCGAAATGACCAGTAGTTTTTGTTGGATTATGTATTGGTAGATAAAAGACTGTATGCGTCGACTTCAGGATGTACCTGTTTAGTAGAGGGGCCACAGATTATCAGATCACTTTCAGTTGTAGCTACCCTAGCAGTAAAAGGTAGATGGGAAACAAGGAGAATGAGACGCATCAGGGAAGAGAGAGGTGAATGTTTATAAACTAAAAGACGGAGGCAGTTAGGGTAAGGTATAAACAGCTATTGGAGGAGTAGATGGGCTAATGAGAGCATAGGCAATGGGGTCGACGGAGGTATGGGTAACGGTTTTAAAAATGTTTTGTTAGAGTGTTCAGCAGAAGTCTGAGATAGGCAAGTGGGTGATGAGGGAAGAGAAGCGATTGTGGAATGATGATGTGAAGATAAGTAGTAAGGAGAAAAAGTTCGCATATGAGAAGTTGTATTCACAAAGTAGAAAGTGAAGCCAGGAGGGAAAGAGTAATATGGAGAAAAAGAGAGAGGTTAAGAGAGTGGTGAAGCAATGGTAAAAAGAGAGCAAATGAGAGAGTGGGTGAGATGTTATCAACCAATTTTGTTGAAAAACTAGAAAAAGTTTTGGAGTGAGATTAACAAAGTTAAGAAAGGCCTAGAGAACAAATGGATTTTGTCAGGTTAACAATAGGAGAGGAGAGTTATAAACTGGAGAGTTAGAGGTATTGGGAAGAATGGAGGGAATGATTTTGAGGAATTGATTAAATGTTGATGAAGATGGATAATAGACACCTTCAAAACTAGGGAGCCCACCCATGATGACAACTCTTCAAGGTCACTTGTTCTATTCTAGGTCCTGGAATATTGGTTGCACACACTACTAGCACCTTTCAAGGGCAGGTGAAATTTCCGACCTAGAAAACTGTACAGAGAACTTCTTTCACGGTGCTCATAACGGAGATAAAACACCTCACTTACTGGGAGCGCTTGAGTTCCTAACCTGTATTCCCTGAAACGCAGGAGGGAGGATACATGATTATATACAATACACCTTGAAAAATCCCAGAGGGACTAGTACTCGGGGGAACTTGCACTCGAAAATCACTCACTATACGAAAGCAAAAGACTTTGGCATGACGAGGCAACCATCCCCCCAAGAAAAAGCAGGGGTGTCCACTAGCACGTTTAATAGACCATACAATAAGTGTCCAAGGGAGGGCCCGAAACTGTTCAACTGCCCCCAGCTACACCTAAGGGGATTACCACAGACCCCCTTGGCAGTCTTCAGCTGGCACTGGACAAGCACCTACAGAAGTCAGTTCCTGATCCGCCGGGCTTGGCTCGTACTTTGTTTGCATGCAGCCAGCAGCAACAGACTGGTTGATCAGGCCTCTGATCGCACCAGAGGCCTGGGTCACAGACCCGGCCGCGGGGGCATTGAACCCCCGGAACCTCTCTCCAGGTAAACCCAGGTAATAGGAAGCTGTGACTATGGTGTATAGGCAAGAGGAACAACATCTTGTAGGAGTGAGGAAGAGCCAGTTTTGAGTTTGGGGGAAGTACGTATGAAGGACAGTAGGTAAAATGAAAGGGGTAAGGCAGCCGGGATTGAGATGGATAAACGATAGAAATGTTTGAAAGCAGGGGGGATAAGTTTTGGAGTGGTTGGGCAATTATTTAATAAATGTATGGAAGAGGGTAAGGTACCTAGTGATTGGCAGAGAGCATGCATAGTTCCTTGTGTATAAAGGCAAAGGGGATAAAAGAGAGTGCAAAATTATAGGGGAAAGTCTGTTGAGTATACCTGGCCAAGTGTATGGTAGAAGTTATTTATTGAAAGAATTAAGAGTAAGAAGGGGTGGGAGAATAGATAAGCCAGATGACCAAGTGAGGCTTTAGGAAAGGTAGGGGGTGGTTGGACCAGTGTTTACAGTGAAACATATCAGTGAACAGTAATTAGAATAAAGGCTAAAGAGGTCTTAGTGGCATTTCGGGATTTGGAAAAGGCGTATTACAGGGTGTATAAGGGGCAATGTGGCAGATGTTTGCAGTGTTTGTGTTAAGGAGTGTAGGTTACTGAAAGCAGTGAAGCGTTTTTACGAGGATAATGAGGCCAATTTAGAGTAATGTAGGAAAGAGGGAAATTATTACCCAGTAAAAGTACGGCCTTAGACCAGGATTTGTGAATGTCATCCGATGCCGTGGTTTGTTTAATATATTATAGGAAGATGGGTTGTAAGAGAATAAAATGCTAGGGTCTTGGCAAGAGGCGTGGGAGTATAAAAGAATGATAGAGTCCCCCAACAAAGTGGGAGTGTCACAGTGAATTTGGTAGGGTGTGCAAAAGAAGAATAATTGAAAGTGGAACTACAGGAAAGAAGTAAGGTTATGAGGATACCAAAAGATTAGGTGATGAAAGAAAGGATATCAGATTGGAGGGAGAGAGCATGGAGGAGGTGAATGTTATTCCGATATTTGGGAGTGTACGTGTCAGCGGATGAGTCCGTGGAGACCTGTAGTGAGTTCCGGGGGGCAACGCCCCCGCGGCCCGGTCTGTGACCAGCCTCCTGGTGGATCAGAGCCTATCAACCTGGCTGTTTGCTGCTGGCTGCACGCAAACCAACGTATGGCGAGCCACAGCCCGGCTGATTCAGGAACTGACTTTAGGTGCTTGTCCAGTGCCAGCTTGAAGACTCCAGGGGTCTGTATGGTAATCCCCCTTCTTGTGTGCTGGGAGGGCATTGAACAGTCTCGGGCCCCTGATCACTTAGTGTATGGTCTCTTAACATGCTAGGACACCCCTGCTCTTTTTTTTTTTTTCATTGGGGGGATGTTGCACGTTGCCAATCTTTATGCTTTCGTAGTGGATGTGATTTTCGTGTGCAAGTTTCGGTACAAGTCCCTCTAGGATTTTCCAGGTGTATCTAATCAAGTAATTCTCTCCCCTCCTGCATTCCAGGGAATACAGGTTTAGAACTCAAGCGCTCCCTGTAATTGAGGTGTTTTATCTCCCGTTATGGCGCCGTGAAAGTTCTCTGTACATTTTTAGGTCGGCAATTTCGACCTGCCTTAAAGTTGCTGATAGTGTGGCCAACAATATTCCAGCCTAGATAGAACAAGTGACATGAAGAGTGGAGGGTCCACAGATCATGGGCTTGGCCTCTCGGTGAAGTGGATTGAAGTTCTCATTATCCATCTGTCATTTTTTCTAGCAGATGCGATTGATACAATGGTTATGGTCCTTGAAGGTGAGATTCCTCCGACATTAATCCTCCCAGTCTTTGAACGTTGGTGTTTCCCTCTATTTTTGGATAGCCAAATATGTTTGTACACCTTATGAAGAGTTAATTTCCTTCATGTTTTACCATATCTAGTAATTGAATTTTCTCATCGTTGAACTTCATATTGGTTTTCTGCAGCCCACTGAAAGATTTGGTTGATGATCCGCCTGGGCCTGCAGTGTCTGCAATGGAAGACACTGTCATGCAGATTCGGGTGTCATCGTGCAAAGGAAGACACGGTGCTGTGCTGACATCCTTGTCCTAAGTTGGATATGAAGGATGAGGAACAAGGATGGGAGCGAGTGACTGTGCCTTGTGAACAGAGCTTGTTCACCGTACTGCCTCGGACATTACTTCTGTTGACGACTACTCTCTGTGTTCTGTTAGTGAGGAGATTATAGATCCATCGGACCGACTTTTCCTGTATTCCGTTTAGCATGCATTTTGTGGCTATTACGCCATGGTCAGCACTTGGCGAAGGCTTTTGCAAAGTCTGTAATATTACATCTGCATTCTTTTTTGTCTTCTGAGTGCATTTAGGACCTTATCGTAGTGATCCAATAGTTGAGACAGATAGGAGCGACCTGTTCTATAACCCATCTTGCCCTGGGTTGAGTAACTGATGTGTTTTCAGATGGGTGGTGATCTGCGTCTTAGGACCCTTTCAAGATTTTTTATGATATGGGAGTTATGCTATTGAGGTCTGTAGATCTTTGCTGTGCTTTACTCTGCCCCTTTGTGAGTGGGGCCTATGTCTGTTGTTTTTAAGTAGCTGTGGACGACCCACGTGTCCATGCTCCCTCTCCATAGGATGGAAAAGGCTCGTGATAGGGCTTCTTGCAGTTTCTTGATTGAACACAGATTTCCATAGCTTTTTTCTGGCACTGGGGCAGGAGTGCATGGGCCTGTTCATTTATCGCCTGGTTCGAAATCATTTGGCGTCCAGGATAACATCGATAGGCTTGTGTTAATCAAAATTTGTGGCTCTTCATAAACTTCATTTTGATCTTCGACTCTCAGTCTGGTTAGCGGCTTGCTAAAAAACTGAGTCATATTGGGACTTCAGTAGCTCCAACTCAATTCCTTCTGTCATGCTGTGTAGGACCTCATCTTGTTTAAGTAGGGCCCATACTGGACGTTTGTCTCGTTTTGATTTGGCATAGGAGATGAAATTACTTTGGGTTTCTTTCGATTTCATTTATGGCTTTTAGTCTTCCCGCGAATTCCGACTCATAAAGGATTCTTTTAGTTTAAGTTCGATTGCTGCTATTTCTCTGACCATGTCCTCCCTACGCATTTCAGATATAATGCCCTCTTTTAGCCGCTCTGATATTCTTTTCCGTCGCCTGTAAAGGTAGCGCCTGTCTCTTTCTAAATTTTACAATCTACTCCTCCTTTGTCTTAGAGGAATAAGCCTTGTGCATACATCGAGTCTGCCACCGTGTAATTCTGTTCTAGGCATAAGTTGGGGTCTGTGTTGCTTAGTATATCTACCCAGCTTATTTACCTGGAGGCGTTACCTGGAGAGATTCCGGGGGTCAACGCCCCCCGCGGCCCGGTCTGTGACCAGGCCTCCTGGTGGATCAGAGCCTGAAAACAACCAGGGGTGTTTGCTGCTGGCGGACGCAAACCAACCGTACCGGCCACAGCCCGTCTGATCCGACTGACTTTAGGTGGCTTGTCCCTTATGTGTGCTGGTAGGCAGTTGAACATCCGCTATCGGGCCCCTGACACTTATTGTATGGTCTTTTAACGTGCAGTGACACCCCTGCTTTTCATTGGGGGGATGGGTCATCGTCTGCAGTCTTTTGCTTCGTAGTGAGTGATTTTCGTGTGCAATTCGTACTAGTCCTCTAGGATTTTCAGGTGTATATAGAATCATGTATCTCTCCCTCCTGCGTTCCAGGAATACAGGTTTAGGAACCTCAAGCGCTCCCAATAATTGAGGTGTTTTTTATCTCCGTTATGCGCGCCGAGAAAGGTCTCTGTACTTTTCTAGGTCGGCAATTTCACCTGCCTTGAAAGGTCTGTTATGTGCAGCAATATTCCAGCCTAGAATAGAACAAGTGACCTGACGAGTGTCATCATGGGCATTGTGCCTCCCTAGTTTTGAAGGTTCACGTTGGTGTTTCGCTCTATTTTGTGGGGCCAGAATTTGTTTTGTACTCTGATGAAGATTTATTTTCCTCAAGTTTACCATATCTGAGTATTTAAACTTTCTCATGTTGACTTCATATTGTTTTTCTGCAGCCCACACGAAAGATTTTGTGTGATGTCCGCCTGGAGGCCTTTGCAGTGTCTTCAATGGAAGTCACTGTCCATGGCAGATTCGGGTGTCATCTGCAAAGGAAGCCACGTGGCTGTGGCAGACATCCTTGTCCTATGTCGGATATTTAGGATAGAACAAGATGGGAGCGAGTTACTGTGCCTTGTGGAACAAGACTTATCACCGTAGCTGCCTCGGACTTTACTCTGTGACGACTACGCTCTGTGTTCAGTTATGAGGCAATTATAGAAATGTCCAACAAATAGGAGAAAAACGAACCAAAAAAAGAAAAAAAGAAAAGACCGACTTTTCCTGTTATTCCTTTAGCACGCATTTTGTGCGTATTACCCATGGTCACACTTGTCGAAGGCTTTTGCAAAGTCGTATATCTTACATCTGCATTCTTTTTGTCTTCTAAGTGCGATTTTAGACACTTGTCGTAGTGATCCAATAGTTGAGACAGACAGGAGTCGACTGTTCTAAACCCATGTTGCCCTGGGTTGTGTAACTGATGGGGTTTTCTAGATGGGTGGTTTGATCTTGGTTCTTTAGGATTCCTTTCAAAGATTTTTAATGATATAGGGATGTTAGTGCTATTGGTCTGTAGATTCTTTGCTGTTTGCTTTACTGCCCCCTTTTGGAGTGGGTCTATGTCTGTTGTTTGTTAGTAACTGTGGACGACCCCCGTGTCGGTTAGGACTTGTTTACTGGACCCACTTCATGTTTTTGTTATTGAAGTTAAATTAGGTGAAGCGTCCTCGTGACTAGTCTCTTTATGTCGGTCTGGGGCTCTCAACGCATACATTCGAACCTCAATTATGTTGTGATCTGAGTATATTGTTTTTGATATGGTGACATTCTTATCAGATCATCATTGTACGTTGAAGATGAGGTCTAGTGTAGTTCTCCAGTTTAGTAGGTCTCATTATTTGCTGGTTTTAAATTGAATTTTGTGCAGAGATTTTAAAAGCTGCGTGTGAGTGTGAGTTTTCGATCAGAGCTGCCTCCTGGGAGTTTTTTACTGCAACAATATTATTTGCTATAAATCCGCCATTTAGGTGCCTTAAGTTTGAAATCCCCCAGGAGCAAGATGTTGGGTGCAGGAGCTGGAAGATTTTCCAGACAGTGGTCAGTTTTTAACAGCAGTTCCTGGAATTGCTGGGATGTTGCATCCGGAGGTTTGTAGACTACCACAATGACTAGGTTTTGGTTCTCGACCTTTACTGCTAAAACTTCCACTACATCATTTGAGGCATTAAGCAGTTCTGTGCAAACAAGTGACTCTGCAATGTACACGCCAACCCCCCCTTTTGCCTGTTCACTCTGTCACATCTGTATAGGTTGTAACCCGGGATCCATATTTCGTTGTCCAAGTGATCCTTTATGTGGGTCTCAGTGAAAGCCGCGAACATTGCCTTTGTAAAGACCCCTTGCTGTACTAAAAGATTCATGGACTTGTGTAGGGATACTGCTCCTGTGGGGAGCAGCAGCAGGATAATACTGCACGCACCTCTCGGGGCCCCTTAACAACAAACAATAGTTTGTGTGGTGTCATGGCGCCAACACATGGTGTGTGATTCTCTTCTCTTCTACTATCCCTATATTAGTGATGCAGATTACATGGTGAGTTTAAATATGTGGCCTGTAGTTATAACTTTTCTCTTGACATATGCAAGACATCACCATCCCTGTAGAAACCGTTATTAGATGTACTAGTCATTATATTTTGTTGTTGCAATAGTACTATGAAGATTCTATGTTCAATAAAGCCTAGAGATAAGGCCTGTGTTTCTATCACAACAACTTGAAAATCGGAACCATCTTTTAAAACATCTCCATCTGAAGAAATTAGCTTCAAAGACTTGGCTGTTGCCCAATCCAAGATGAAGCAATGTTATGACAAACATGCTCTAGCTCCTTTAAACCAGGTGACAGGGTGATGGCACAAAAATTCTTACCAGGACATGCTCTACAACCTAGGTATGAAGGTCCTTTAGAAGTGACTGAAAGGCTTAATGAGGTAAATTATGTGTTACGAACACCAGGGAAGAGAAAAGCAGAATGTACTTATCACATATAGCAACTTAAAGCTTATCACCCAAATCTCATACCAATTACATCAGTTCTTCCTTTGACTGAGAATGAAAATGTACGACCACCCAATGCCTCTAAAGTGATAGAGGTATGCCTGAAAAATTCGGAGACATTACAATCTCTTGACAACTTTTGTACTGATCTTGATTTAAAAAAAGCCAAAGATATTAAGAACCTCATATTGCATTATAAGGTTTTATTGGATGTCCCAAAGTGTTGTATATTAGGGATTCATGATGTAGATGTACAAGGAGATAAGCCTTGTAAGCAGTCACCTTATAGGGCAAGTCCCATGAAACAAGAAGCATTAAAAGAAGAAGTGGAATTTATGTTGTCCCATGGACTCATAGAGAGGAGTAAGAGGCTATGGGCTTCACCCTGTATCTTAGGTCCAAAGCCTGATGGAACTTACAGGATGTGTACTGATTATCGTAAAGTGAATGTTCTTACGGTACCAGATGGATACCCACTCCCTAGTATTGATGATCTAATAGATAAAGTATCAGGAACCATGTATGTTACCCGCCGTGATTTATTAAGGGGTTATTACTAAGTGCCACTTACCAAGCAAGTCCAAGAAATATCCATATTTACCATACAAGGCAGATTATTCAATTACTGCATTATGCCCTTCGGGTTGTGTAACACGGCTTCCACCTTTCAGTGCCTAATGAACATACTGACCAATGATCTAGGCGAAGAAGCATACCTGGAGTTTACCTATTACCTGGAGTTTACCTGGAGAGAGTTTCGGGGGTCAACGCCCCCGGCCCGGTCTGTGACCAGGCCTCCTGGTGGATCAGCCCCTGATCAACCAGGCTGTTGCTGCTGGCTGCACGCAAACCAACGTACGAGCCACAGCCCGGCTGATCAGGAACTGACTATAGGTGCTTGTCCAGTGCCAGCTTGAAGACTGCCAGGGGTCTGTTGGTAATCCCCCTTATGTGTGCTGGGAGGCAGTTGAACAGTCTTGGGCCCCTGACACTTATTGTATGGTCTCTTAACGTGCTAGTGACACCCCTGCTTTTCATTGGGGGGATAGTGCATCGTCTGCCAAGTCTTTTGCTTTCGTAGTGAGTGATTTTGTGTGCAAGTTCGGTACTAGTCCCTCTAGGATTTTCCAGGTGTATATAATCATGTATCTCTCCCTCCTGCGTTCCAGGGAATACAGGTTTAGAAACCTAAGCGCTCCCAGTAATTGAGGTGTTTTATTTCCGTTATGCGCGCCGTGAAAGTTCTCTGTACATTTTCTAGGTCGGCAATTTCACCTGCCTTGAAAGGTGTGCTGTTAGAGTGCAGCAATATTCCAGCCTAGACAGAACAAGTGACCTGAAGAGTGTCATCATGGGCTTGGCCTCCCTGTTTTGAAGGTTCTCATTATCCATCCTGTCATTTTTCTAGCAGATGCGATTGATACAATGTTATGGTGCTTGAAGGTGAGATCCTCCGACATACTCACTCCCAGGTCTTTGACGTTGGTGTTTCGCTCTATTTTGTGGCCAGAATTTTTTGTACTCTGATGAAGATTTAATTTCCTCATGTTTACCATATCTGAGTAATTGAAATTTCTCATCGTTGAACTTCATATTGTTTTCCGCAGCCCACCGAAAGATTTGGTTGATGTCCGCCTGGAGCCTTGCAGTGTCTGCAATGGAAGACACTGTCATGCAGATTCGGGTGTCATCTGCAAAGGAAGACACGGTGCTGTGGCTGACATCCTTGTCTATTTCGGATATGAGGATGAGGAACAAGATGGGAGCTAGTACTGTGCCTTGTGGAACAGAGCTTTTCACGTAGCTGCCTCGGACTTTACTCTGTTGACGACTACTCTCTGTGTTCTGTTAGTGAGGAAATTATAGATCCATCGACCGACTTTTCCTGTTATTCCTTTAGCACGCATTTTGTGCGCTATTATGCCATGGTCACACTTGTCGAAGGCTTTTGCAAAGTCTGTATTATTACATCTGCATTCTTTTTGTCTTCTAGTGCATTTAGGACCTTGTCGTAGTGATCCAATAGTTGAGACAGACAGGAGCGACCTGTTCTAAACCCATGTTGCCCTGGGTTGTGTAACTGATGGTTTCTAGATGGGTGGTGATCTTGCTTCTTAGGACCCTTTCAAAGATTTTTATGATATGGGATGTTAGTGCTATTGGTCTGTAGTTCTTTGCTATTGCTTTACTGCCCCCTTTGTGGAGTGGGGCTATGTCTGTTGTTTTTAGTAACTGAGGGACGACCCCCGTGTCCATGCTCCCTCTCCATAGGATGGAAAAGGCTCATGATAGGGGCTTCTTGCAGTTCTTGATGAACACAGAGTTCCATGAGTCTGGCCCTGGGGCAGAGTGCATGGGCATGTCATTTATCGCCTGTTCGAAGTCATTGCGTCAGGATAACATCGGATAGGCTTGTGTTAATCAAATTTTGTGGCTCATAAAAAATTCATTTTGATCTTCGACTCTCAGTCTGGTTAGCGGCTTGCTAAAAAATGAGTCATATTGGGACTTGAGTAGCTCACTCATTTCCTTGCTGTCATCTGTGTAGGACCCATCTTGTTTAAGTAGGGGCCCAATACTGGACGTTGTTCTCGATTTTGATTTGGCATAGGAGAAGAAATACTTTGGGTTTCTTTCGATTTCATTTATGGCTTTTAGTTCTTCCCACGATTCCTGACTCCTAAAGGATTCTTTTAGCTTAAGTTCGATGCTTGCTATTTCTCTGACCAGTGTCTCCCTACGCATTTCAGATATATTGACCTCTTTTAGCCGCTCTGTTATTCTTTTCGTCACCTGTAAAGGGAGCGCCTGTCTCTTTCTATTTTACATCTACTCCTCCTTTTTCTTAGAGGAATAAGCCTTGTGCATACATCGAGTGCCACCGAGTTAATCTGTTCTAGGCATAAGTTGGGGTCTGTGTTGCTTAGTGTATCTTCCCAGCTTATATCGGTTAGGACTTGGTTTACTTGTCCCACTTTATGTTTTGTTATTGAAGTTGAATTTGGTGAATGCTCCCTCGTGACTAGTCTCATTTTGTCGGTCTGGGGCTCCACGCATACATGTCTGAACCTCAATTATGTTGTGATCTGAGTATATTGTTTTTGATATGGTGACATTTCTTATCAGATCATCATTGTTAGTGAAGATGAGGTCTAGTGTATTCTCCAGTCTAGTAGGCTCTATTTATTTGCTGGTTTAAATTGAATTTTGTGCAGAGATTTAAAAGCTCGTGTGAGTGTGAGTTTTCATCAGAGCTGCCTCCTGGTGTTATTACTGCAACAATATTATTTGCTATATTCCTCCATTTTAGGTGCCTAAGTTGAAATCCCCCAGGAGCAGGATGTTGGGTGCAGGAGCTGGAAGATTTTCCAGACAGTGGTCAATTTTTAACAGCTGTTCCTGGAATTGCTGGGATGTTGCATCCGGAGGCTTGTAGACTACCACAATGACTAGGTTTTGGTTCTTGACCTTTACTGCTAAAACTTCCACTACATCATTTGAGGCATTAAGCAGTTCTGTGCAAACAAGTGACTCTGCAATGTACAGGCCAACCCCCTCCCTTTTGCCTGTTCACTCTGTCACATCTGTATAGGTTGTAACCTGGGATCCATATTTCGTTGTCCAAGTGATCCTTTATGTGGGTCTCAGTGAAAGCCGCGAACATTGCCTTTGCCTCTGCAAGCAGTCCACGGATGAAAAGTATTTTGTTGTTTGTTGCTGGCTTTAGACCCTGTATATTTGCAAAGAAGAATGTTATCGGACTATAGAGAGTTCTGGGGGTCAGTGCCCCCACGGCCCGGTCTATGACCAGGCCTCATGGTGGATCAGGGCCTGATCAACCAGGCCATTACTGCTGGTTGCCTGCAATCCAATGTATGAACCACAGCCCGGCTGGTCAGGTACCGACTTTTAGGTGCTTGTCCAGTGCCTGCTTGAAGACAGCTAGGGATCTATTGGTAATCCCCTTTATGTATGCTGGGAGGCAGTTGAACAGTCTTGGGCCCCTGACACTGTGTTGTCTTTTAACATGCTTGTGACACCCCTGCTTTTCATTGGGGGATGTTGCATCATCTGTCGAGTCTTTTGCTTTTGTTTCGAGTGATTTTCGTGTGCAAGTTCGGTACTAGTCCCTCTAGGATTTTCCAGGTGTATATAATCATGTATCTCTCCCGCGTGCATTCCAGGGAGTACAAGTTCAGGAACTTTAATCGCTCCCAGTAATTGAAGTGTTTTATCTCAGTTATGCCCTCAGTTAAGCCTGACTTTAATCAACCCTTTTGCTTACACATTGATGCTAGCAGTTATGCTGTGGGGGCGGTGTTACTCGAGAAATCCCCTCTACTGATATTTTACATCCCGTATCATATTTTTCCTCAAAGTTAAAACGCCACCAAAAGAATTACGCCACATTGGAAAAAGAAGCTCTTGTTGTAGTAATATCTTTGGAACATTTTGATGTTTACTTAGGAACTTCCCCACCATAAAATTATGGTATTTTCTGATCATAACCCATTAATATATATTAATTCTATGAAATCAAAGAACACTCGGATCCTCTGATGGGCTCTGAGGATCCAACCTTATTTGATTAGTATTCAACACATAAGTGGAACCCATAACATAATTGCCGACTCCCTTTCTCGTCCTTGAAAAGCCCTTTAAATATGTAAAGTTAAAATAATAAGTTCTCTTAGAGTAATTTATATATTTTTCTTTAATGATGTCCTTTTATATTGGCAGTATGTGACTGTAATGAGAACTATTTCATTGATAAGATGGACTGTGAGTTGAGGTTCGACATGGGTTGCGACTTGACAGTCTTACATTGCCCCCTGTTACTTCACCTTATGGAAACTCCTACTCTCGATTTGGGATGGATGCCATGCCAGATATATGTAGTTCTTTCAGCCATTGTCCCAGGAGCTCATCTTCTGGCAAATTACCATACCGATCTACTTCTTTGGTGTCCATTCTTCTGTTATCCAACATGCCTTATTGGCCAAGAGGAGGCATACTATAAACAAAATATTACCAAACACCTTTCCTATTGTCCTCTTCACTTTCAGGCCGATTGGACCTATTGCACAGATGCTCCTCAGTTGCCTCACAGGTACCGAGTTAAGCAGTTGCGTGCTCTGCGCCCTGCCCTCTGGTGGCGAGAATTAACATTACCCCACAAGATGGAGGGAAACCGGCGAAGGGTTAACACTGTATGTGTGGAGCTTTGCAGGGATCTTTGTTGGATCGTAATGTCGACGTCCTCTTACTCCAAATCCTGTGAGACACATATAATATGATCTCCAACGATGACATCTATGGCGTTTCAGTAAATGGTGCTTCCCGGGTTTTCGTCAAGTTTAGGACTCCTACAGTGTATGAGGATGTTGTTCAATGTTATCAAGATCTACGTTGTCAGGTGAACCCAACTGTGGCAGTGTGTCTTTGGGATGTGTCTCACACTTACACATGGGTCAAGATTCGAAATGTCCCTTTCGAAGCTGATGAGCATGCAATCTGTAAGGCCTTCACCAAATTTGGGATGATTCACCAGACTTGTGCAGGTGTATGGGGCCATGGCCCATTTGAAGGTAAACCTGATGGGTGGTTTTCAGAGAAAATATCCATCAAAATGCCCATCCCATCTTTTGCTCTCCTCGACGTCTACTGTACTCAGGTATATGTGTATTACCCAGGGCAAAGGAAGACATGTCGGTTATGTGATGCGTATGGACACATGGCGTATCAATGTGATCATCGGCATTCCCGTCAAGGTGAGCAACGTGTGCCATCAGACGCTCCTACACAAGCCCCCCCCCCGAGTCCATGGTAGGCGAGGGCGTCCGTCCGACACCAACATCTCAATAGCCTTCCCTCGATATACCTGTCACTACACCTGATTCGCCCTGTGTAACATTGCTGACGACGGTGTTGCAGCGACATCAACTGATGTTCCATCTTGTGAGGTCGAGCTAGACCTCCCTGTATCATTTCCAGAATTATATGGTGCGGTGGAGTGTCCAGCACCACCATCCACCCCAGTCACGTCCGATAATAGCATTGGTAGCCCCCCTCAACGATTGCTACTCCCGACGGACCCACTGTGATAATTACTAATGTGGATGTCCATGCACACATGACCGCGTCCCGCCCGCACCATTGTCGACGGGAGCTCCAGTAAGCAGGCGGAAGGGAATTCAAGTAGTGATGACGACCTGACACCAGGACAACGACCTGGGAAAAAGTCGTGGGCCGCAATTGCGGCTAATGGCTTTGAAGATAATGCCAGGATGGCGAGTCTCCCGCCTGGCGATGTTTGTGGCACACACAGTGATGTCGGTCAATGTCTAAATGTATTACGAATGAATGTGTGTGACAAAAGCCAGCAACATTCCAGTGTTTAACTATAAATGTCAATGGTTTATGGGCGACTCATAGGAAAGATGATTTTGAGCAGTGTTTATGTCATTTAAAGCCTGATGTTGTGTTTCTGCAAGAGCACAATTATCGGGATGTGGGTGAATTGAGAATACGAGGTTATGTTGTGTATGGTGTGAATAGTCCATGGTTAAAAGGTGGTGTGGCAGTGTTGATACGAGAGAATAGTCCTTTTTGGTTACATCATTGGGAAGTTGGGTCTGACTGTCGTGCAGTCTGCTCCCTGATCTAGCCCTGACTACCAGACTGGCAGTGAAGCAGTCTGCTCCCTGATCTAGCCCTGACTACTGATCATATATTTATTCTCCCTTAGATTCACTCAGTTTGAATTTTCTTGGGAATTAGAGTTAAGAGTTGGCTGCTACTTCACTCGGTATTGTTCAGAAGACTGATTTATTCATATTCTCGGACACTCCTGCAATCTTTAGATTATTATAATCAAGGGGGAAGCGCTAAACCCGTAGGATTATACAGCACTGGGGGGGGGATATGGAAGGCATTCAGGCTTAACTCGGGGAACTGGAGCATAGATCCAATTCCTTAAATCAAGAGCCCCTCACCAACATCAAGGAACCTTCCCTGAGGGGAGCAATCATTAGAGATATATGTCTTTTAGACAAAATCTTGGTGTCTATCTTCCTTATGACAGAATTCAGAGTTGTTAAATTTTGCACATTTGTGCAGTTGGTTTTAAGACTTTGTCTTGTTGAGGTAAAGACTTCGATGTTTGTGAAGACTCAAATTGTAAAGTGTTAAAGATTAATCTTCATCGTTAATGTGATATTTCCATGTGATTGAACCTTATATATATATATATATATATATATATATATATATATATATATATATTATATATATATATATATATATATATATATATTGTAGGTAGTAGGTTGGTAGACAGCAACCACCCAGGGAGGTACTACCGTCCTGCCAAGTGAGTGAAAAACGGAATCCTGTAATTGTTTTACATGATCGTAGGATTGCTGGTGTCTTTTTTCTGTCTCTTAAACATGCAAGATTTCAGGTACATCTTGCTACTTCTACTTACACTTAGGTCACACTACACATACATGTACAAGCGTATATATACACACACCCCTCTTGGTTTTCTTCTATTTTCTTTCTAGTTCTTGTTCTTGTTTATTTCCTCTTATCTCCATGAGGAAGTGGAACAGAATTCTTCCTCCATAAGCCATGCGTGTTGTATGAGGCGACTAAAATACTGGGAGCAAGGGGCTAGTAACCCCTTCTCCTGTATAAATTACTAAATTTGAAAAGAGAAACTTTCATTTTTCTTTTTGGGCCACCCTGACTCGGGGGGGATACACGGTTTGCTAAAAAATTATATATATAATATATATATAATATTTATATTATTATTATATAATATATAATATATATATATATATTATATATATTAATGTATCCCGAATATGAAAAACTGGTAAATTAGAAGAACAAATTTTAAAATTAAGTCCTTCTGAAATTTTTCTTTACATGGCCCCCCCCCCGCATGCGAAGCATCGCATAGCGAACAATCCCCATAGCAACGCTTTGTTCGCTGAAATTTTTGCCCCGCATAGTAGAAAAAAAAACCCGTCAGCAACTTGCCCGGGAACGGTCCAATGGGGGGGCCCTCACCAGCTACATGTGCCGCCCGTCCATTGTTTCCCGCCAGCCCCCGCGTAAACCCAAAGATACCTGGGAAAATATTTCGTATTTTTACAGTGTTTTCGGTGCGTTTGGGGAAAATAAGGACCATGGGCCCCAAGAAAGCTTCTAGTGCCAACCCTACCTAAAAGGGAAAGAATACCCATTGAAATTAAGAAAAAAATCATTGAAAGTAAAAAGTGGGTACTATCACCGCCCGGGTCAGGTTGTACAAGAAACCAAAATAAAACCCATCGGTTCTATTGGGGGCAAGAAAACGGCAATAAAGGAAGTTTTGTTCCCAAGGGGTTTAACTGTGTTTTCGAAACAAAGATCGAAGTGAGGGAAAAATTTTTGAGAGACTTTTTTGGTGTGGAAAAATGAAAAAAAGTAGCGGGAGATGCGTCTCTAAAGCGATCATTGTAAAAAGGGGGCAGGATTGCATGACGTTTAATTTAAAAAAATGCCTGAAAATAGTGATGATGTGAGTGAATTTTAAGGGCCCCGCAAGGTTGGTTTGAGAGATTTAGAAGCTGGGGAATCCTAGTGTGTACGGCAGGGTGAGGCTGCCAGTTGGCCCACAAAGGGCTGAAAAATAGTGCAGAATTCAAGGATACATAAAAAAATGAAGGACGGGAAACCTAACAAGTGTTTAAAATTTGTAGAAACGGCCTGTTCGGGAGAAAATGAAAAGAGGACCTACATTACCAGGGGAAAAGGCACCCAGGACATAAGTTGAAAGACAGGCTTACTTTTTTTGATGGTGCCAATCTAGGTGATTGCAAAGTAAGCCTTATTATGTATCATCAAAACCCCCAGAGGTTCAGGCAAAAGAATATCCTCAAGGATAATTTGTGTGTGTGTGGGGGGCAAACAGTAAGGCAGGGGTCCTGGGGAATTTTTATAACTGGTTACCCCATGCATTTCCCCCAAAGTAAAGTTTACCTAATTCAAAAAAAATTAGACCTTAATGCCTCTGGTGTTGACTTTTGCCCCTGGTCATCCTACAGGTGGCAGACGCTTTATGGGGAATGAGTTTCATTACGGTGAAGTTTTTGCTCCTAATCCCACTCCTTTCCCTGACCAGGGGCCCAGCAGGTCTTTTCCCAACTTCAAGAAACTGCCCAAAAAAGCTCTTTTTAAAAAAGTGCTTTAAAGTGACCACAGACAGGATTGACTCAAAAAAAGGAGTTTTGGAAGGATATTTTTAATACCCTCAGTTGTGTAAATTTTATGGGTAAGGCTTGGGAGGGAGTGACTAAGGAAAACCCTTTGAACTCTGTTGGGAAAGAAAGTGGCCGAATGTGTAGAAAAAGGGATTTTGAAGGGTTTGAGGCTAACCTGAGGGGTAGAACCCATTTGGGGAAACCCCCTTGTGGCATTGGGGGAAGCCCCTTGGGTTGGGGTTGTGGGGGTGGGGAAAGAGTTGGTGGAGGAGGACAATGAAGAACAAACCTGATGAGCTGATGATCAATTCAAGAGCAAGGGGCCCAGACCGGGGGAAAATGGTTCAGAGGGGGGGAGGGGAAAAATTAAAGAAGTTGCCTACTTCAAGATTAAGGGAAAAAGTGTGAAAAAATGGCTTGAAGTGCAAACCTTTTTTGATAAAATCCCCCTCACACGCTATTGCAACCCGTGCTGGTGACTATTAAAATGACACGTTGTGAACCCACTTTGGAATTCAAAAAGGGAAGGAGGAAAAAGGCCCACTATGGCAATATCTTGTGCGACAGAAGTCCAGTGCCCCTCTCAACTGGCCTGTGGATTAAAAAAAGAAGGGAAGTAACCCCCAAAAAAAGGACTTGCTACCTCAAGCCAAGGGAAAGGGGGTTTCCCCCTTCAAAAACACAAAACCCCTTTTCCCCTCCTCCCATCCCATCATCATCCCCAGATCTTCAATAAAAGAAAGTGTCATGTAATTGGGTGCCTTTTTCACTTGTGTGTACTAAAATTACATTTTTTGTGGAAAAAAAATTTTTTTTTTTCAACTTTTGGGTGTCTTGACGGATTAATTTATTTCCATTATTTCTTAGGGGGGAAAATTTAAATTCGCATAGCGAACTTTTTGCATAACGAAAGCCCTCTTCCCGGATTAAATTTCGCTAGCGGGGGGTCCCTGTACGTTTAAAAAAATTTATTTTTTTCACTAATGTTAATAAAAAAAATTTTTTAAATTTTATCCCAAAAAAATCTTAGAAAATTTACCTAACATTATTATAACAAGAGAAATTTTTTTAACCAAACCAACTAAATAATTTTTGATTTATTTATAATAATTTAATACAAAAAAACCAAAGGAAAAAAAAATTTTTTTTCGTTAGTTCGAATGTTTTTGGCAAAATTACTGCATACAAAATTTTCACTTGCCCTATATGCCAATGCCGTTGCAATTTAAGAAAAGTTGCTTTTCTGCGATTCGGAGGACATAAAATTATATATATATAAAATTTATATTATATAATTATATTATATATTATATTTTTATAAAATATATATTATCTTTATATATTATTATTTATATTTTTTATATATAAATATATATAATATATATATATGTGTTGTGTGTGTGTGTTGTGTGTGTGTGTGTATATAAATATATTATAATTTATATATATTTTTAGTATAGTGGGTTTGGGTTTGCGCAACCACCAGGGAAGAAAACCCGTCCCCCAGTGAGTGAAAAAAAAACCTGTAATTTTTTTGCATGATGGAGGTTTTTGCTGGTTTTTTTTTTCTGCTCATAAACACCCAAGAAAAGGGTATCTTGCTTCTATTACCTTTGGTCACATTCAAGACAGCCATGATATATTTAATTCATACATCGGTTTTTTTTCTCTTTTTTCTAAAACTTTGTTCTTTTTTTATTTCTTTTATTGTCCATGGGGAAGTGGGGAAAGAAACTTTCCTCCGAAGCCCTGGTGTGTATGAGGCGACAAAATGCCGGGGGGAATGGGCTAGTAACCCCTTTCCTGTATCAATTACTAAAAAAGAGAAGAAAAAAACTTTTTAAAAAATGGTTGCTTAAATGGGTGGAGTAGTGCGGATGCAAGAAAAAGGATTGCTGATGTTTGAATGAAAAAGAAGTTGGGTGTCCTGGCCCCAAGCGAAACAAAGTGAAGGGGGGAGGAGAGTTTCAGTGGGGGGAAAAAAAGGGATTTAAAACGGAGTTTGAGAGAGTTAGAGCAAAGGAAGGGTAGAGTAATTTAAATGTCAGTTATGGGAAGGAGAAAAGAGAAATGAATGTGAAATTCAAAAATTATGTGGATTAAAGTAAAGGTTGGATGCGAGAAGTGGGTATAATAACGTGTATGCCCCGGAGAAGAGAGGAATGCAGGGAAGGAGAGATTTTGGGGATTTAAGGATGTATAGGAGCCTTTGAAACC
>NC_069427.1:5222942-5328157 GCF_026875155.1 Cherax quadricarinatus
AAGTGTCATCATGGGCTTGGCATCTCTAGTTTTGAAGGTTCTCATTATCCATCCTGTCATTTTTCTAGCAGCTGCGATTGATACAATGTTATGGTCCTTGAAGGTGAGATATATAATGTTGTGCAGAATATGTAAAACTGGTCAATTAGCAAGAATTCATTTAAAATTGAGTTCTTTCTAAAATTTTCTCTTATATGTTTAAAGATATATTTTTTCATTAATGTTAATGTAATTTTTTTTAATTTTGCACCAAAAGAATCTTAAAAAACTTACTTAACCTTACTATAACAAGCACAATTTATTTTAGCCTAATCCAACTAAATATATTTTAGATACGTTTACAGAAATTTAATACTAAACAAGCACAATGAAATATATTTTTTCCGTTAGGTTTATGATTTTTGCGAAATTATTGCATACACAAATTTTTGCTTGGCGTGTATGACAAGACAATCATTGCTATTTAAGCCATAATCGCAAGTTTTACATATTCAGCATGACATATATACATATACGTATATATATATACAGGAGGGCCCCACTTATACGGCGGGTTAGGTTCCAGGCTATCTCCGTAAAGCAGAAACCGCCGTAAAGTGGAACACCCTTTTTTTCCACTTACAAATGCATACAAACACTAGATAACAAGTTTACACTAACATATATTATGTTAGCAATAGAACCAGGCATCAAAAAAACAATAAAAAAGTACAATACACACATAGTGCACTCATTACTTACCTTAAAATATTTATAGTCTTAATCTAGGGTGAGACAAGTAGTATTTATTGTAAGAAATCAAGTGTGGTATGTATGGTAGTCAGCCAGGCTACCATACCAGGCTACCCCACCCACACATACTATTCTATGATATTTAAGCATCCCAGAGCGATAAAATGTATATACAGTTCACTCATTACTTACCTTAAAATATAGGGTGAGATGAGTAGTATTTATTGTAAAAAATCAAGTGTGGTATGTATGGTAGTCAGCCAGGCTACCATACCAGAGAGAAAGAATGAGTGCATGAGAGAGGACAGGCGCGGAGTTATGTAAACAAACAAGGCGAAGGTAAGTTTTGTAAACAGTGTACACGTCTTGTTTGTGTACAAGTTACATTGTGTACAGGTTGTCTCTACATTGATACGGTAGAATAAATAAAGAAGAACACTCCCATTCTCATGTAACATCATTTTGAGAAGAAATGATGCTCTGAGTGAAGGCAATGGAAGTAAGTCACTCTTGACTTTTTTTGGGTTATCCTAGGTTCTCTACACATATGTTGTTATATATTTATGTTATGTATCGTGTTTATTATATAATTTTGAAAAAAATATCATGGATGGATTAATGAAAATGTGTATATTAACGTAATATACAACATTTAATGATACACCGAGCTCAGACAGCGTAAAGAAACAAACTGAACAGGTTGTGGACGATCACTCGGTCAGGCGAAATAGACGGTATTAATACGTGTCCAGTTTTAGTTCATTCATGTACATTTGTAAGAGTTTGTGAAACTTTTACCTTATAATATTTTTATTATTATTATAATAATTAAATCACGAAACAAATACTCTTACACTGTGTACAAGTTAGTACAGAATTATAGCTATAAAGTGAAGGCATACGAAAGGAATATTTTTTCTACAGTTATCCCTAGTAACAGGTGACGGGCTAGAGAAAACGTAATTCTTCCGACACTTCTACAAACCGTTTGGTAAACATCTCATATATATTTGTATAAATTTTTATACTGTGGGTGCATGTATCATGTTTGTGTGTTACATAATGTGTTTCTTATATAATTTTGAAAAAAATATCATAGATAGATTAAGGGAAATGTCTATATTAACGTAATATGCGACATTAATGCGCCCAAGAGATTATTATTATTATTATTATTATTATTGCATCAAGAGTAGAGAGACTTAGTGATTTTAATGTGTACCTACATGCCAGCACAGTGTGTAAGTTTATTTAGGTACAGGTGTACACAAGTTTAATTATCAAGTACAATACATATAAAATATACAATAAATTTAAAACACTTGAAATTTTGGAAAGTTTCCAGACATAATAAGGAGATGTGCTCAGGGAGAATGTAAACAAACTCGGTGGGCAGCTGTGACCGTATTAGAAAGACAGATGGGGGAGCCGTATAGCGAGTTTTGGTCATAATTTGAAATGTCCGTATTAGCGGAACGCCGTAAAGTGAACCGCCATAAAGCGGGCCCTGCTGTATATAAATAACAACACTGCACTAGCCAAGGGTTCGAACCCATGCTGTACTGGCCTACCGCATGGTAAGCGAGAACTACATGATGCCTTAAACCACAGGACCACCCAACCCTACAAAAAATGGTGCACCCATTCTTTTTAGGGTTGGGGGGTTCTGGGGTTTTAAAAGCATCATGTAGTTCTCGCTTCCCATGGGGAAAGGCCAGTCCCAACTTTGGGTTCAAAACCTTTGTTTAGTGCAGTGTTTTTAAATGTTTCAATTTCCACTCTTTTCATTTTTTGCAGGGGTCAGTGGTCACGTCCCGGTTTACCTGCCTAAGCTCTTGGGAGTTAGCAGGGGCTCCCAAAGCACCATGGTGGTTGTAGTGTTTTTAAAATCCCAGGATAAGTGTTGAAAAAGGAGTTCACTTCTTAAAGGGGGAAAAATTAGGATGTGAAGCTTCAAAATAGATGATTTTGGGGGAAGAAAGTGAGATGGATTTAGTTTGGAAAGGTGGGAATGGTCACTGGGCGTGATATTTGGACCCAACTTAAAGGGCCCAGGTGGGTCCAGTTCAGGAAGCGGGAAAAAAATAAAGAGTTAATAGAGAAAATGTAAAAGGTAAAAAAATCGTTTCTCTGTTCTCCAAGGCGAGTGTATTCAGTGGTTAGTGAGGTTAAAGGAAACACTGTTTTCCCCTGCAAATTCAAGGTAAGAATATTTTAATAGTGGGTGATTTAAAGGTAAGATATAGGACTATGCATTTTGTAACAGCCCAAAAGGGGTGGGACAGAGAGTGTGTTTTCCCGGAAAGCTGGTTTTGGAAAACCTAGTCAGCAGGTTTTGGATAATTTTATGGCAGGTAAGGGGAAAACAAGCCCTTTAAATCTGTCTTAGTGTTTGGGGGTAATAAAAATTGGGGAAGGGCAGGAGAGAGGGAGTGTGGAAAAGAAAGGGTTTCAGCCATAGAAGTATTTTTAGGTCTAAGGGAGGGACCCCAGTCATATGTGGGCATCTTGCCTAGAAAGGGAGGGGGGAAAGGGTTTGGGATATCTAGGGCAATTGGTAAAAAAATTGTGGTAGACGGGTTACTGCAAGGAACTTGCAATCTATTCATTGATAACTGGTCCCTATTCTTTGGGCCCAAATGTGATTGTATGCAAGGGTTGGGGTTATTTCTCTGGGGATGGATGGTTTCATTACCCAAATTAAAATGGAGGGTTTTGGGATAAATTTTCTAGGAATTTAAACTGATAAATTATAAGGGTATGGTGTTTGTGGGAAAAAATCGGCTGCACAATTATTTTTTTAAAAACGGATTTTTTTCCCGGAATCCCTCGGGGGAAAATTTTTAAATTTAAAAGAAAAATTTTCAAAAAAAAGGTTGTAGTAAGGGCAAATCAATTGATAAACAAAAAAAGAGAAAATAGTAGAGGGCAACGGTGACGAGCCCCCAAAGGTTTTAAAAATTTTTCAAATAGGAGTTAAAAAATTTAAGATAGATGAGCAAAAATTTTTTATTTTTTTTGAAAGTTTTGGGTAATTTAGATTTTATTGGTAAAACAGAAAACCTGATTAAACCCCGAATGTTAGAGAAATGCCTTCTGAATGCAACATTACAGGGTTTTTAAAACTATTCCCCCATGTTTGGGTCAACAGGGGTGGGGGGTTTGGTGGCAGGGCCAGGGGAAAATTTAAAAATTTGTTGTCTTGGGACTTTGATTTTAAAGATTAAAAACATTGAAAAAGAATTGTTTGGTTCGTTTCTCGGGGGGGACGTAAACAAATTAATTTTGGGTGCGTTTTTATACCCCCCCAAAACCCTTTGGTTTAGGGAGGGGCAAAAGCTGTTTGGGGGAAAAAATTTCAAAAGGCCCATTTTAGATTTTTGGAAAATTTTGTGATAAAGGGGAAATTTTTTTAATTTTTGGGAAAAATTTGATTGGAACAATAGGACAAAAAAATTTTTTTGTCTAGTGAATTTCTTGATATGGTTCGGTTTGTTTTTTTAAAAACGGGTTTGTGACAAAAAACCAAATAGAGGAAAACAATCTCCCTTGACTTTTTTCTTCCCAAAAAAAGATTCGTTTAATTAAAAATTTTTGGGGTTTTAATGATGAGCTTGGGGAAAGTGATCACAAATCATTTAGTTTAAATTATGTCATGGAATTACCCAGAAAAACTGCAATCAAATCTCTGCCCCCAGTTTTTCTTTTTGGCCCGCCCTCCATGGGACTAAAAAAATTAAATTTGGGGTTTGGGAAAAAATTGGGGGTTTGTCCTGATAGGGGGTCAGGAAAGAGGGCTTGACGGGCCAAATATGATTTTTTCCCACGATAGTTCTAGCGGGCCAGAAACTTTTGTTCCGGGAAGGGAAAATTACATTAAAAAAAAAAATGATCCCAAAGGGGAATGAACAATAGTTTTTAAAACTTTCTCATTGGTAAAAAGAGAGGCTTTTATATAGGCGTATCAAAAGAGGGGAGGGGCATTTAAAAGAAATAAATATTTTCAATTAAAAGAGAGAAAAAAAAAAAAAGGGAATAAAAAAAAGAAAAAAAAGGGATTATGGGGGCTAAGGTTGCAAGGGATTCAAGGACAAACCCCAAAAGGGGGTTTCCCTTTCGGGTTTCATTAGTAAGTTTGGGGCCCACTTAAGAGAAACTTAGTCAGTTAAATGACAGTGATAAGGTTATGTGTAAAATTTCAAAAATCCCTATTTCCCTAAAAAAGTTTTCAACCGGGAAAAATTATTGGGCGATTTTCCCTAAATAATAGTTTTATTTAGAACAGGTTGATAAAAAAATATGTATTTTTTGGGATAATTTGTAAATTGGCCCTAAAGGAAAAATAGAGAAAGAAAAACCAAACCCCATACCCCCAGGCCCTGATGAAGGGTTTGCAAGGGTGTTTAAAAGAATGTAAAGAGGAACTTAGCTTTCCCTTTGGCTAATCCTTTTAACATATCACAAACAACGGGGCATAGGGGCATTTTTAAGTGGAAAAATGGAAAAATGTAATTCCTATTTACAAGACAGGTGCACGTCCTTGGCTTCGAACTTACCCCCTATAAGCCTTACCTCCATAGGGGGGAAAATTTTGGAACCAATTGCCAAAGCAATTCGTTAGCCTTCCTTGCCCGGCCGGGTTTGATTAATGAATCTAACATGGTTTTAAAAAAGGGGCTTTCCCTGTTTTTCTTTTTTTCCCAAATTTTTTAAATAAGGTGTTTGGGGGGGTTGGTTCTTGTAATAAATTTCGATATTGTGTATAGGGTTTTCCCAGTAAGGCTTTCGTTAGATTTCCACAAAAGAGGCTATTGGGAAAAAATTTGGGCACAGGAAATAGGAGGGGAAATTTTTTCCTGGGTGGGGGCCCATGGCTGAAAAATAGACACCCAGAGAGTTTGCATAAAGGGGGGAAAAAAATCAGAAGGGGGGCCCCCAAAAGCGGTTTTTCCTCAGGGGTCAGTTTTTTGGGCCCCGTTTTTTGGGCCCACAATTTACTTAAAATTTGGTTTGAGGGAAATAAATTGCGAAAAAAGCAAATTTGCTGACGACCCCAAAATAGGCCGCCCAAATTTCATTCTAATGGGGACATTAGAGCACCCAGGTTTAATTTGTTTTGACTGATGCAAGGGTTTGGGGAAAAAGAAGTGGCAGATTCATTTTTAATGTTGACAAATGAAAAATTTTAATTGTTGGACGTTAAAAAAACCCATGCCAATAAAAAAAAAAATTTAATTTTGGGCCCTTAATGTTTGATTGAAAAAAAGGGATTTAGGGAGTTTGGTTAGCAGAACCTAAAACCAAGACAACAGCCCCTTAGGTTTCCATAAAGCTAAAAAAATTTTCTTGGTTTCATATTTTTAAAAAAGATAAATAATGAATTTCCTAGGTTGTTCAACTTATTTACCCTTTGGGTTTAAAGGTTTAATTTAGACTATACTGCTCAGTTCTGGTAAAAAGTATTAAGAATGGATTTAAATGCTCGGAAAACGTACAAAGGGGGGATGGACAAAGATGTTCCCATGTATCAAAAACCCTTCCCTATGAGGTTGGGAGGGCCCCCTGAATCTGCCCTCTCGAAAGGCTTTAGGAATTGGGGGGGGGATATGATCGAGGTGTATAAAGGGAAAAAACGGGAATAAATAAAGGGGGGATTTTTAAATAGCATGCTAAAAAATTATAAGCCAAAAACAGGATTTGCACCCAATGGTTTAAATTTTGGGGAAAAAATTTTCTTTTTCGGGAAATTTGTTATAAAAAAGGAAAGCACGGGTTTGGTTGAGGGGTTTGTGGAGGGGGAAAACAACCCCCGGCTTTGGGGGTAAAAAAGTTGTGTATTTTTAAAAAAATTAGTTTAGAAAAATCCCATGGGGGGGTGTGATTTGGACTGGATAGCTTGTGTGTGGGTCGGGTTAAGTGCTCCTTCCTTGAGGGGGCCAGACTGGGGTGGGTCTTTGGAATAATCCGAGGGGGTGGGTAATTGGTTTTTTCCCAAAAGGGGGGGGACTTGGACCTGTCTGCATGGGTCAGTGGGCCCTTTTTTTCAGTGTTTTTTCTTTATGTTCTTATGTTATTATATTCCCCCCCCCCCAACCTACTACCTTTCCAAATTAAATGACTGCTGGGACTATGCCCACTCGGTTTTCCGACCTTTGACCCTGGAGCGGGGCTGGGCCAGCTTTTGCAAAATGCTGTAAAATACAGGGGGACCCTCGATTTTTCGGGGCCCTTTGAGTTTTGGGGAAATCCGGATTTCGGCAAGTTTTTTGGCAAAATTTGGCCTCGAGTTTCGTGTTTTAAAATCTTGATTCGGCGAACTCAGGTCCCCCGTCCGCCGGTCCCCGCACACACAAAGCCAGTCCCCCTTTCCCTTTTCACGCTCGTGTCCCATTGTTTCCCAAAACACTTCCCCCATCACCCCGCGGGTTTCATACAGTACATTTCTTTATTTTCCCCTTTTGTTTTTTGTGCTTTGTAACTGCTAAAAAAAGTCATCGGGGGCCCCCAAGGAAAGCTAGTGCAACCCCTTTTTTAAAATAAAGTGGGAACACGATCCAGAGGGGGTTTTTAAAGACCTGCCCCTGTCCCCCTTTTCCCTGTGCCCCTGTCCCTGTGCCCCGGTCCCCCCAACCCTCTGCTGTTGGGGAAAAGGTTTTTGGGGGCATTGGGCAAGTCCAGGGGGTTTTGGAGGGGGGTAAAGGGGGATGTGGAAGATTTTGTGGGGGAAACCAGGGAAGAGTTTAACCCATTTGACGAACTGCAGAGTTTTAAAAACCGGGAAAAAAGCATCCCCACACCCGAGGAACTTGCTTAAGAAGAGGGGGAAAAAAGAGAGTGAAGGGGGGTTCCCTTTCTTAAAGTGTTTAAGGCCCATGTTTTTAAAGGGGGAATGGTTGAAAAAGTTTTGTTAAAAATTTTCCCCCTGCCAAGCTGAAAAAAGCGATATCTGAAATTTTAAAGGGACACTGTCGTGCCCCAATTCAGGGAAAAAATTTTTAAAGGGGAAATCGCCAGGAAACGGCCCTTCGGGACAGTTTAAATTTTGTGCGACAGGGGTTTCCAGGGGCTCAAGTTTTTCCCCAGGGGTATTAAAGAAGAAGTAAATTTTCCCCCAGAAAAAGGGACTTGCTCCCTTTAAAAGTCCTAAGGGAAAGGAGTTCCCCCTTCAAAAAATAGTTTACACTTCCCTATCCCCCCCTCCTGTCTTCCACCAACCCGGGAAGTCTTCGAAAAGGGGAAAGTGTTTTTGTTTTTTTAAATTTTTTTATATGTTTTATACTTGATTTTCATTGATTTCACTATGTAAATCTTTTTTTAATTTGAAAAAATTTTTTGTTTTTAATTTTTTGGGGGTTTTTGGGAAAGGGGTTTAAGTTTTTTTCCTTTATTTTTAGGGGAAAAAGGGTTTTCGAGTTTCAGGGTTTTTCAAACTTTGGCGGGCTCTCTGGAACGGATTAATCTTTGGAAACTGGGGGGGGTTCCATTTGTTTTTGGGAAAAATTTCCGTTGTGGGCAAGGGCGTAAAAAAAAGGCGCATCGGTTTGAGTAACCCTCCCCCCATCAGCAGCACTTACTGTTTTAAAACTGTACTAACGGTTAGTAAATTTTCACCAGGCCCTAAAAATTAAGTCTGTTTTTGGGAAAGGGAAATTGGGGAAAGAAAGGCTCTTACTTAAAAAACTTTTTTCCCACTTTTGCACATAAACCTGTCTAAAAATCTGTCTGCCAGTATTTGTCTTTTTCTTTTTGTTTTGTGTCTTTTTTATCGGGTTTTCCTTTTGTGTCTTTTTGTTCCCTGAGTGTCTGTCTTTCTGTTTTCCTGTTGTGTCGTCTCTTTTGTTTACTGTGGGGTTTTTCCCTTTTTACACATGTGTTTTTGTCTTTTTTGTCGGGTGTGTTTGTTTTATGTCTACTTGTGTTTGTCTACCTGTGTGTCGGTCTTTATGTCTACTTGTGTTTGTCTACCTGTGTGTCTGTCTTTTTTCCTTGTGTGTCTACTTTTTTTGTCTGTTTTATGTTTCCCTGTGTGTGTGTGTGGGGTGTGTGTGTGTGTGTTTTGTGTTTGTGTGTGTTGGTGGGGTTGTGTGTGGTTGTTTGTGTTTTCTCCCTGTGGGGTGTCTGTCTACCTGTGTGTCTTTTTTTTTTTTTAAACCTGTGTCGGGTCTAAATGCTCTGTCTACTAGTGTTGTCTTTTTGTCTGTCTCAAGGAACTCTTAAAGAATGAAATTTGGGTCTTGAAGTGCCTATTTTAATTTTAAATAACACGAAATTTAATTCCCTGAGGTGCTTTTAATTGGTAAAAAACCCTTTAAACCCTTAAAATGGAAAAAATGTATTTATACTTTTTTTAAACTTGAAAGTTTTTAAAAAAAATTTCATTTTTTTTTTTTTTACTTTTGAAAATTTTGTAAAAAAAAATTTTTCTTCATTTTTTTTTGTTTTTTTGAAAAATGAAAAAAAAACCCATAGATTACTTTGGGGCCCACTACAGATTTGCCCGCCCGATCTTTTGGGACTTTTTAAAGGGGGAAATATAGGCTTTTGCTTAGTCCATCTTTTTTTTTTTTTTTTCAAAATTTAAAATTTTTAAAAATTGCTACATAACATAAAAACTTAAAAATTAAAAATATGAGTTTTTTTTGGTCGGCTTGACAGGGGAAAAAAAAACCATTCGTGTCCGGGGCTGTCTTTGTGGGGGGGGTAAGGAATGAATAGGATATAAGGGGGGGAATAGGGGAGTAAGGGGGGGAGTCAGTAGGAGGGGACGGGGCAGGCAAAGATGGTGGGAGGGATATTTGGGGGGGTAGGAAAAGTAAAGGTCACTGGTGACTACATTTCACCTTAAATTTATTTTTCCCCAAACCACATTCTCACCCTGTAACTACTTTAACTAAACATAAATAAAGGGAAAGAAATGACGGGGGAAAGTGAATATTACTATTTTACTCAAAAAACAGTTTATTTTTAAAAGTCCTTTTTAAAAAATTTTTATTTGGGAACAAAAGAAATTTTATTGGGGTTTAGATAAAGGGGGGGTGGTACACTTTAACAGGGGAGCGGGGAAATTAAAAATAAAATTGGAAAAAAAAATGTTTTATAACTTAAAAATTTTGGGTTCATGGACAGTTATCCCCGGGGAACTAACCCCACAGGCCCCAAGTTTTCCCACGGGCAAAAATTTCTGCGCCAAGCCAGTACTCTGCCCAATCCCTCCAACAGTCTTTCCAGGGGGACTTCACCCAGCCTTCTCCCGAGCCTGCACCCCAGAAGAAACTCCGCCCCAAAGTCTCTCTCTCAGAGCTCTGCACCCGGGAAAGAGCCCCAAAACCCCAAATCTCCCTATCAACGGGTTTTGGGTTTTTTTGGGTGGTCCAAGCCCCCCCAAAATTATGTGTGCCCCGTGGGTTGATCGGGCGCCGAGGTTGAGCAGTCCAGAAAAAAAAGGCCTAAGTCTTTAAGCCAAAAGGCGTGGTTTGAAAAGGCGTTTGCCAAGGAAAGGTTTTCCAATTTTTTTTGGTTTAAAAATTAGGTTTTCCGGGAGACCCCAAAACCCCAGGAACTAAATCCAGGGTGGTAACAACAAAAACAACGTTTTTTTAAATAACTCGTAAACCCTTTCTACAATTTTCATTCTCCCCTTTTCCGTTTATTCATTTTTTTCTTTTTTAAACTCACCTCTCACTCTACTTTAAAAGATACAGTTTTTTAAGGTAATTTAAGAGTGGACACGATTATATTATATTTTAAATTATTTTTTTTTTAGGAATTTTATTTTTGTAATTTTAATAAAAATTTTTAATTATTTTTTTATTAATTTGGGAAATTTGGAGCAAGATCCATGTATAGCATTTTGTTTTGGATTTTTTGGGGTTACCCCAAGGAAAATTTTACGGGGGTTTGATCACAAAAGTGAAATGTGAGGGGGAAAGTGAGCAGAGAGAGTACAGGGGAGAGATATAGAAAAGATTTTACAGAGATACAGGAGATCCCTAAAGAGGGGAAGACACCCAAATTCGGTCAGCCCGTCAGCCCCCCAAACCCCACTGGGGCCACTCCCCGGGCCCACCCCACCCGGTTTGTATTCCCCCCATGTTCCGGGAGTTTTTCTTTTTAATTAGGGTTTAGGTTATAGTAAATTTTGGCAGGATGCCCATCCCAGGGTGTTCTGCCATTTCCACTGTGTCGACAATACATAAAGATAGCAGTAACATATACTTTACTGAAAGCGAAAGGAAAAAATTTTTAAATACAGTTCACTCCCAATTTTATACATTATATACATTTCATAAAAAATTAAAAATTAACAATAGAAGTAAATTAGGGGTTTTTAAAAAATAAAATTAATGATTGTACATTACATTACGCTTTTATGTGGGGTAGTTTTTTAGGAAAGGTTTAAAATTTACCCCTTCCCCCGTATGTCGGAATTTTTTCAAAGGTTCGACTTCGTCTTTTTTGATTTATGAGGGTTGGGGTTGAAATGCAAGAGGAGTCCGAGTACGGGTAAAATTTGGGTTTGGGGAGTCCCTGTGTTTAAAACATGGGGGGGGGTTGGAGAAGTGAGAAAACCCTTTTAAAACAAAATTGCCGGGGGGAATAAGCGGACCCTCCCAGAGGAAATGTTTGGGCTTTAAAAAATGCCAAGTAAAAAAGTGGTGGCGGGGTTAAAAGGAGGAAAAAGGCCATCAGGTAGATAATGTCCGAAAGGAGAGAGATACAAAAAAACAGACTGAAACCCCTTTATGCAAGTGGAAATTATGTTAGAACTATTGTAAAATTTAAACCACAAAGGGTAAAAAGAAAAAATCGTGAAAAACCCGTAGCGAAAAGGTGAAGTGTGACATTCCTCAAGGGAAAATTTTTTTCATCAAGACCCCCAATGCAAAGATTTAAAAAAATTTGCCAAAAGCCGGGGTTTAAAGGGTTGTGGGTCCGATAAAATTTCCCCGGGTTTTTGTTAGCAAGTTAAAACCCTATTTAGGTCCCCCTCCCCACAGCAAATGGGCTAGTTCAGGGCCTTATCTGGAATTGCCTTTTTTTAAATCATCACTAAAGGGGCCCATTGACCCCCAAAAAAGTAAAAAAAATCATTTCAGTATTAAATGAAATGTAAATAAAATGCTCCTTGGGGCAATTATGGGAAAAAAAAACCTTGCCAAAAAAATTCCCAAGCACAGTTTCCCCCACCCAATGACTCCCTAAATAAAAAATTACCCAAACACACTGTTCCAGTCCAAACAAACCCCCCAAACTGAATTTCCCCCCTTAATCAACAAACAAAAAAAAACATGACAGGGAAAATTTAAATACTTCCCAACCCTTTTTTATAAAAAAAAGGGTGTCACAGGTGCTATCCCCAATCTTTGGGCAACCTTTTTAAAAGAAATCCACTGAATCCTTTTCCTTTCCTGGGTTCTCGATCCATGATGGAGGAGGCCAAACGGGGACTTGAATAACTTTGGGCCCAAATACCCAAAATTTTGGCCCCCCTCTCTCAAAAAATTTTTGGGAAAAAAAAATCCATAAGTGATCTTTTCCCAAACCTCATCTCCCAAAAAATACTCAACCAATGTCAATTTTGGGTTAAGGCCAAATTTTAAAATACAAATTGAGCTATTTTCCCATGCTAGAATAAAATTATCAGCAATAGGGGAAAAAAAGAAGTCCCAGGGGGTTTCTTCATTGACTTATTAAAGCTTTCGATACAGTTGCCCAAAGATTTTGCTCCACATAAAATTGTGCTACTATGGTAAAAAGAGGGCACCCCCCTTCAAATCCAAAGTCATTCCTCAGCAACAGAAGCCAATTTTTGTGTACAAAAAATTGGGGAAAAACTTTCCGCCAGCCAATTACAGTTGGTGTTCCAAAGGGAAGTGTTCCTAGGCCCTTTCTCTTTTTCTTATACAAAAATTGACCTCCCAAAATGCATTGCAATTTACTCAAACCCACACTTTTTGCAGATGACACTACATTTTTAAACCTCACTTGGCCCAGTCATGCTAGCCAATACTGCTTTAAATACAAATTTTCCAAAAAAAAAATTCCCAACCGGGGATGAGGAACCAAAAAACTTACTTTTCCCCTTGAAAAAAAACCTTACTAAATTCAATTGGTAACAGAGCTACAGAGGTGTCTCTTTAACTTTAATGATAAAAAAAGATCACCTATAAAAAAAACTCACGGGGGGAAAAATTTCTTGGGAAAACCACCTTGTTATTAGCTCAAATTTAAAACCCAACTATACAACAAATTTCCAAGACTGTAGGCTTTATATTGAAGATAGGGTTTACTTGTTCCCCAAAGTCCCCCCTCCTGGCCCTTTATCACTCATTTAAATTTACCCCTTTTCTCACCTAGGGAAAATTTGTGCATGGGGCTAAAACAAAAAAAAAACCCCAACCCCCCTCCAGACCACAAATTTCCCCCCCAAAAAAAAAAGGCTGCAGTCAAAAAATGATAAATTCCACACGACGGGCCATCCCCCAAATTCAAAACTTTTAAACCCTACTCACAAATAAAAAACATCCATCTTATTATGCACTTATTTACTTACATAGAAATTTTAATCTGACAAAAACCCCTCCCTTCAAAACACCCTATTACCCCCTTCAGCAGAAACCCATGCCAATAACAAGGCAAGCCCATCTTGTTTGTTTCCCCGTGCCCATTTTCACGCTATGAAAAAACTAAAATGCACATAAAAAAGGGGCCCCCAAAAATTCGGGAAAATTCTTTTCCCTTGTAATATAAAAAAAAACACTGTTTTTAAATTAAAAGTCTTTCCCTAAAAAATCACTTCCCCAAAAAACTAAATAAAAAAATAAATTTACAGGGGGACCCTCGCCTAACGTTTTTTAATCCGTTCCGGGAGAGCTGACGTTAGGAAAATTTTTATCTTTTGCCAAATTTAAATTTTCCCCTTAAGAAATAATGGAAACAAATTAATCCTTCCTGACCCCCAAAAAGTTTTAAAAAAAAAAAAAAATTTTTACCACTTTAAAATTTTAAATTTTTTAAACCCTTTGAGGGTCGACAAGCCCTTCCGAAACTTGTTCCCCGGGTGGGCCCAAATTTAAAAAAAAAACAAAATATTTTTTTTTTTTGAAAAGAAAAGGAATTTTTTCCTTTAACATAAGGGGAACCCCAAAATTTTGAAATTTGATGGAAAATTAGGGAAATTTTATGCTCCGCAAATTTTAAGCGGTCTCGGCCGTGTTTCCCGCAACGGGGGATTTTGCCCCCTTTTGGACCCCCAAATTTTGGGGGCCCAAAAATTCCACTGAAACTTAGTCGCCCAAAAAAATTAATATTTCGCTGGGAAAACTCCATTTTTTTTTTTTGAATGAGTGAAAAGAAACCACCCAATTACCGTTGTCAACTATCCAATACAGTGGTAAAAAATTTAGCAATTTTCCCAAATTTTCACAAAAATTTTTTAAAAAAATCCCCAATTCCCAAAAAGGGTCCCGGAAAAAGGGGAAAAAGAAATACATTTTCCCGGCAATAAAATGGGCATTTTCCTCTGTTCATTAGTTTACGTTTTTAAGGCCCCCTCTTTTCAATTTTTTTTGCTTTCCACTTTGAATTTTTTTTTCACAAAAAATGAAAATTTACGTTTGCATTATACATTAGTTTAAAAAAATGGTATAAATCATATTGGCGCAATTGCAAAAAAATATTAGAACCTCCAGTTGCGTGTATTGGTGCTTGGCATTTATTTGTTTAATTTTGAACTTTGGTAAAAAAGAACATTTCTGCTACTTTTTAAACTCAAATTTTAAAGGGGAAATTTTCATTGTTTAAAAACCCTCAAAAAAATTTCAATTTCTGTGGGTTTGCCTTTTCCCTTCTATAAAATGAGACCAAGAAAATAGAATACAAAAAATAAATTTTCCCTAGAAAAAAAACAGTGGGAAAGTCCCTGTTTTTTTCCAAAAAAACAAAAACTTTTTTTTCTAATTTTTCACTGTGTGCTGCAGGATTTATTTTTTACCATGCACACTGGAAAAACCCTAGACCCCTTTCCCTTTTTTTTTGGAGGCCCACCAGCCCTTTTTCCCCCCGGGGATTTGACGGCGCTTTGGAATTTTTTGCCCTACTAGTACGTCAAAAACCCCTGGGGGGGAAGATGTAAATAGTACTCCGAAACCCTCAAAAAAAGGGTTTTTTACAACAAAACTGAAAAGGAAAGTAAAAATTACGGAGGAGGAGGTGTGGATGATTAAAAATGTTTGAAGGGGAATCCCCTTCCCCTTAGGCTTGAGCTAGCACGTCCTTTTTGGGGTTTTCTTCCCTTCTTCTTTTAATGCCCCCTAGGACCAGCTTGAGGGGGTCAATGGACCCCTGTCGGGACAACATATCTGTCCTTTTTGGCCCGGACCTCCCGTTCCTTTTGAAATTTTTTAAAGTTGTTCAAACATTCAAATTTTAATAGTCACCCAAAACCCGGGTTTTCAATAGGGTGTTTTCCAGGGGGATTTTCATCAAAAAAAAAAGGTTTTTCTCCCTTTAAAACCACATTGCAAAACATTTCCTTAATCTTTGTGAGGCAATTTTCAATTTCTCTTTCCCCCCCTAAACAGTTTCCCGGGGTGTGGGGCCCCTTTTCTGTTTAAGATGATCTAAACACTCATAGGGTTAGTTTTCATTTTCCTCCCCTTTCCAAAATCTTCCACTTCCCCCCCCACTAACCCCACCAATATGAGCACTAGTTCCAGGTTTTTTTTTTTCTGTTTTAACCCGGGGTTGTTAGTCAACTGTTGTGGGTCGCTTTTGGGGGACAAGATTTTAAAGGGCCCCAATGGAAAAAAGGGTTTTTCAGTCCTCGAGATGCCCTAAAATTTTTTGGGGAATCCCGGGTTTGGGAACCTCTGGGGTTTAAAGTTTTTTCGGAAAAATTTTTTTCACTTCCCTTTGAGTAAAAGGGAGGCCGGGTTTAAAGACTGGGCCCCGGGGGCGTTGGGCCCCGGAACTCTTCCCCGGGGAAAATCCCGGTTATAAAAGCTGATGGTGGTTTCCGCAAACAAGCCGACTGTTGCCCCCGGGAGCAAACTGTGGTTGCGAAAACAGCTGACCGAGGTGCAGCCCGCCCGCTCACTGTGGTGCCCGCAGCCAGTGTTTGGGGAACAAACCCGTGTGGTTTCAAGGGGAAAGCTGTGGTTTCAGCAACAAAGCTGATGATCCCGCAACAGCTGCCTGGTCCAAAAAACAAGGGGTGACTGATCCAAACAAAGCGGGATGGTCCAGGGAACGGTGCCTGGCCCGGGAACAGCCCGACTGAAACACACAACAACTGGGCTGGTCCAGCAAAAGTGAATGGTCCCGCAACAGCTGACCCAAAATTTTAGCCCCCAGTGGCTGTGGGGCAGCAACAGCTGGACCCGTTCCAAACAAAAGCTGGGCTGGTCCAGAACGGTGACTGGTCCCGCCCAAAAACTGCCCCCGGGGGGTTGCACAAACAGTTGGGCTGTGGTTTTCAGCAGCAGCTGGAAATATGGTTTCGATAGTTTTCTCACCCTTTTTTCCTTTTGGTTGGGATAGAAAACTTTTTGGGGGGGCCCTGGTCAAATTTTTTTGCGGTGAAAAACCCTTAAAACCCCGCTGTTTATAATTGAAATGTTCCAAATTTTATGCCCTTTGGGTGTGAACGCCCCGGGGGTGGCTTGTTTAAAAACCCGCAACCCCCCCGGGAAAAAGTGAGGCTGGGGTTTAGGCCCCCACGTGAACACGTTCTCGAAAAGAATCGCGTTTTTAGCGGGGGTTTTTCAGCACTAGGCAAGGCCCAAAAATTTTTTAGAGTTAAAAAGTAAAAGCTAGGCGGGGTTTTAAAGTTTTTGCGGCGTTCGTTTGGGAAGGGTCCAAATGTAATTGTATCTTAAAATTTTATTCGTAAAAGTTTCCATTTTTGTATCTCAAAAATGTCAACCTGTGACCCAATCAAAATTTGTTACTATTTAAATTAAATTTAAATAACAGAATTCCCTTTTACTGATTTCACAAACCCCAAGTTTAAAAGACCTTTTGGGGCTGTTTTGTAATACTCATTTGCACTAAATTTTATCTTGTTTTACAATTTTAAATTTTTTACCCCCGAATATATTTTGCTTAGTTTTTTTTAAGTTTAATTTTTTAAACCTCTCATAATGTCTATTCAAGGGGCTTTGGAAAGCTGCATTTAAAAATTGTATTCCTTTTTACTTTTCTGTTCATGGGTTTAAAAATTTAAAAATTTAAAAAAATAAATTTCAATTACAGTGGCCCCCGCCCTAACGATTACCCCGAATTTCGACCAATTAGTAAGTGTATTTATGTTTTGTGCGTTTGCACGTGTATGTTTGGGGGGGTTGGGAAAAGGACTTAAACTACTTCCCCAATATTTTTAAGGGAAAAAAATTTGGTCGTACTGGGGACCTGAACATAATTTGGAGTGAAAAAATATTGTTAACCGGGGGGGCCCCCTGTAAAATTTTAAATTCCCCCAAAAACCAAGGGCGTAACATTGACCGCCTCATAGAATGAAACAAACGAAAAAGGTATTTTAAAAAAATGACAGGTTTTTAGGTAAGACACATATGCAACAGTTTTGTTTTTCTTTATTTCGGGAAAAATTTGCCTACCCCAGTAAAGGGTTCTTTAGTCGAGTACAGAAAAGCTGATAAAAAGCAAAAAAGACTTGGGAAAAAATGTTAAAACCCGTATCTTACCCTTAAAGTTTAGAGGGGGTTTTGTCCCCCGTAGGAGAAGAGGGATTGTTCCCTAGTTGAAACAAAATTTTTTTGGGTTGGGAAGGGTTTCAGCATGGAGCCCTTTTATACCGCTTTAAAAAGAAATTTAAGGGCCCCTTTTTTAGAAAATAAGAAACCCTGGTCATTGGGAGTTCACCCTCCCTCTCAGGGCCCGCCATTTTTTATATTTTACCTTTCAAAAACTGCAAAACCCCGGGGGATTTGGGGAAAAAAAACAAAATTTGGGCAAAATTAAAATAGTGAGAATGGCTGGAAATTTTAGAGGGACGTGGAAACCCCCCAAAAAATTCCCCTTTTTTACCTCTTTAGTGGCATTCATCCACCTCCCGGTTGGTAATAAGGCTCCTTTAAATCACTTCAACTCCAAAATTTTTCAGACTAAAGGAACAATACTCTTCTCCAGACTGAGGGAAAGGCCACCCCCAAAAAATTTAAGGGTGGGTGGGCTGGGGTTTCAACGTCTTCAATTCTCATTGCTTTTATCAACTTTTCTGTACTCGACTAAGAAGCCTACTGTGTAGGGAAACGTTTTTAAATAAAAAATACCTAACTGTTGCATATGTGCTTACCCTTTTTGGCTCCATATAAAAGTTTAGAGGGGAGGGAGGAAATGAGCTGTCGTTTAAATTGTTAGTATTTTTATTTTTTTTAAAAAACAAATTGGGCCCAAATTTCCCCCCAAGGCCGGCCGGGTGGCCAGAAAAAAAAAAAAAACTTTTACCATATTTTAAATCCAAACCTATTTGCCAAAAAGGGTGGGTTTACACTACGTTTTTTTAAAATTTCAACATTTCACCCCTCCTTCAGAGTGCAGGGACTGTACTTTCCATTTTCCAAGGAATCAAGTAAAGGGAATGGGAAGTTTTTTCATTTATTGGTTGTCTTAAAGCTACCCCAAACCCCCTTTCAGAATATTTACTAGTGTTGTTCACTGAAATATTTCACTATGTTTATTCTTTCGAATATTTCACTTCGAATTCCCTTGGGTTTTCTGCCGTAAACGATTACAGTCTTACCTTACAGTTTTTTCCCTTTTTTTTTTGTTTTTTGCTCAATTTTTAAAACCCCTTGTTTAATACAATTTTTGGGCTTTTCCCCTTTTTAAAAAATTTAAAAAAGATATTCTGAACATTTTAAAACAAATTTTTCCTCTATGAATTTATAAGTTTTTTATGGACTGACATTTTTATTAAAATTTTCACTCCCCAACAAATGTTTAAAAGGGGATATTTTCCTTTTTTTATAATTTTTGGGGGGGATTTTTTAAATTTTTAAATTTTTTTGAAAACATTAAACACTAAGGGGTTTTTAAACTCCTGAATTTTTTCGTGTTTTGTTTCAAAAGGCTGCTTTTTTTACTAAAAAAATTTTCCCGACACTCAGAAATTTTATAGGGTTTTTCTCTTGTATGTTCTTTGTTTGTGTCACAAGGGTGCTTTTCCCCTAAAACATTTCTGCACTCAGAACATTGATATGGCTTATCTCCTGTATGTACTTTCATATGTTTCAAAAAATTCTTTTTATAAAAACATTTTAGACCACTTGAACATTGTTTGGTTTATCTCTGTTGTACTTCATATGGACAAAAACTGTTTTTTTAAAAACATTTCAGGGCACTAAACAAATTTTTTTGGTTTTTCTCCTGTATTTTACTCTCATTTGTGTCAAAGACCCGCTTTTTATACTTTAAAAAAATTTTTTAGACATTTTGAACACCCGATATGGTTTATCTCCTGTAGGGCCTTCATATGTTTAAAACAAAAACTGCGTTTTATACCCCAAAAAAATTTCAGGGCACTTGAAAAATTGAAATGGGTTTTATTTCCCGTATGTACTTTCGTATGTTTAAAAAGATAATTTTTTTCACTTTAAAACCCTTTCAGACACTCAGAACATTGATATGGTTTTTTCCTGTATGGGATCTCATATGTTTACACAAAACTGCTTTTTTACTAAAACAAATTTTAGGACCTTTTAAAAATTGATATGGTTTAAATTTCCCGTATGTTTCTCTCAAAATGTTTCTCAAAATTGCCTTTTACACTAAAGCATTTTTAAGGGGACTCTGAAAATTGATATGGTTTATCCCTGTATGTACTCCATTTTGTGCACAAGACTGCCTTTTTGACTAAAACATTTTCAGAAAATTTGAAAAATTGGATTTGGCCTTAAACTCCCGAATGTAGTTTTTTATGTGTCACAAAAAAATTTTTTTTTTTTACTTTTAAAATTTTGACACTCAGTTCCCTTGATATGGTTTATCTCCCGTATGTACTCTCAAGGGGACCAAAAAGTACTTTTTTTTTCTTTAAAAAACATTTTAGAAATCCGAACACTGTTTTGGTTTATCCCCCTGTTGTACTCCTATGTTTGACAAAATTTTCTTTTTTCACTAAAACATTTCAGAACCTCCCGAAAAATTGATAAAGGTTTATTTTTCCTGTATGTACTCCTATGTGACCAAAAAGAATGCTTTTTTTTACAAAAAAATTTCGACACTCAGAACATTGATATGGTTTTCTCTTGGGATGTACTTCATTTGTGAAAACAAGACGCTTTTTTCCTAAAAACCCTTTAGAAAACCCCTTTAAAAATTGTTTTTTTGGGTTTTTCTCCGTTTGTACTTTCATAGGGTTTTTTTAAGGTGTTCTTTTTACTAAAAAATTTCAGACACTCCCGAACATTGATATTTGGGTTTTTTTTCTTTAAAAATTTTTTCCCTTTTTTTAAAAAGAAGGTATTTTATTTAAAAATTTTTAGTCATACAACAGTGGTTACAGGGTTTAAATTTTTTTAAAGTAAATAAAATCTTTTTTCAAGATTTTTTAAATATTTTGGACAAAATAAACATCTGGTCTTTCCCTTTTGGGAAAATTTTCCCATGTTAAAAAAATTTTTAGGCCCAAAACTTTTCCTACTTTGAACAATAATTAAAATTTTACATTGTTTTTTTTAAAAATATCATAAAATTTTTTTTTGTGTTAAAAGATTAATTTTTTGTACTAGAAAAATTTGGGAGATACACTCAAAATTTTTTTATTATTATTATTATTTTTTGCTCTTGTGGGTTTTTAAAAAGACTTTTCTGAAAATTTTTAATTACGAAATTTTTAACTTGTATTTTTTTATTAAACATTTTAGGGTTCAGACCCCAAATTGAAAAATTTCCCAAAAGGATCTAAAAATTTTTTTTTTTTTCTTATGAAAAATTTTTAGAGGGAAACTTTTTCTGAAAGTAATAAAATAAAAAAATACAAAATTTGATAAAGAACTGCAAAATTGGGGCCCTGCAAAAATTTTTCTGTGTCAGAGATATTTATGCCCTTGGCAAATTTTGGGCCCCCTTTGAATTTCCCGTTTTTGGCCAAATTTTTTTATTCCACTTAAAACCAAATTTTTAGCTATTTTTTAGTATGTGTTCCATTTTTAAACTACGGCACAAAAAATTTTCCCCGATCAAAATATTTCAAAAAATCCCAATTAACGTTTATTTTGGAAATTGGTAAATTTTGGCCATTTCACCCCAAAGTTCAAAATTTTTCCAATTTTTAAAAAAGGGTCCAGAAAAATTTTGAAGGCATTCCTGGCACTAAATAACATTTTTTTATTTTTAGTTACATTCCTAGGTTTACAGAAAGAATTTCATTTTTATTTTTTAATAAAAACCAAAAAAAAAGAATTTTTTTGCAAAATTTTTTTTATTTTTATTAAAATAATTTTCAGCGCAATTCCCCAAAACACATCAGACCCACCCGCTGAGTGTATTGGACCGTGATGTTTATTTTTTTTACCCACTAAAAATAGGAAAAATAGGGAAAAATTTCTACCCATTTTTGAACTCAAATTTTTAAACTATTTTCAGTAACCCAAAAACCTTCAAAAAAAATTTCTTTAATACCCTCTTTTTATTCTATCAAAAGACCCCCAAGAAACAGTGAATGGTAAAATAAAACCTTTTTAAAAAAAAAAACTGAAAATTTGCTGTTTTTTAAACCAAAAAAATTTTGTCACAGGTTTTTTTTTTCATTATGCACTGTGTGCAGCGGGTTTGTTTTAAAGGTGCCCCTTTTCCAAAATTGATGCCTTTTCTCACATATTTGGCCCCCCCAAAAATTTCTGCTTTACGCTTATTGAGTAAGCTGAGTTAAGATGTAGTACTACAGGGTTAGACCCCGACTTTAACGTTTGAAACTAGGGAAAAAAAAACCCCCCAAAGAATTAACTTTCCCAAGCAAAAGGGATAATTATTTAATTAGTTTAAAAGTAGTTTTTAAAAAAATTTCAAAAAAGAACAGATGTTGCCTTTCTTGAAAATATGAAGAAGTGTCAGGCAGAAAACAACCTGGTTTGTTTCCACAAAAAAAACTTCTGCCCAAAATTTTAGTTGGTGTTAAAAACCAAATTAAAACTGGGGGTTCTTGAAGTACTGGGAAAAAATTTGTGGGATGGCTAAGGGCACAAACCCGGGAGTCTTCCAAAATACTTCTGCAATTTTCAGTTGTTGTTCAAGACAAATTACAATGGGGCTTCTTGAAGTTTCTGAAAATTTTTGTGTCTGGAAAGAACAACCTGGTAGTCCGCCATAAAATACTTCTGCAAAAATCAGTTGTTGTTCAAGACACTTACACTTGGGGGCTTCTTGAAGTACTGGGAAAAAATTGTGTCCTGGAAAACCCCAAACCCGGGAAATCCCTTTCCCCAAAAATACTTCTGCAATATCAGTTTTGTTTCAAGACACTTACATGGTGCTTCTTAAAGTACTGAAATTAAAATGTGGCTGGGGACACAAACCCGGTAGTCTTCCACAAAATTTCTTCTGCAATAGAAAACTGGTCAGTTTTGATAATATAAATTTTTAAATTAAAAAGCACAAATTACCCCAACTAAAAAATAATTTTTTTTCCCCTCTATTATCACATGGTTTTTCCCAAAAAAATTGGGACTTAACCATTTTAAAATGGGCCAAAAGTTTGGTCTATGTTTGCAAAAGCCCTTTAAAAACTCGAAGGAAAATCTATTTTTTTATTTTTAATTTTATTTAAATTTTTGGGGGTAAAAATTTTCAAATTGCCTTTTTTATGGGAAAAAAAGGGGGGCTGTGCCCCTCAGTGTGCACAGTATTTAAAAAAAACTGGGATAACTTGTACCTTGTGGGAACACAATTGCAACTGGAACCGGCTAGGGGCAAAAAAGCGTGGGGAAAACACCAGGGATTACTGATTTTAAAGTCACATTAAAAACTCCCCTTTTTTTAAAAGGACAAGGGTTTTTTGTGTCTCTCTTTTTAATTTCTGTTATATATTGTTTAATTTTATCTTTTGTCTCTCTTCACCCTGTACCAAAATAAGTACAGTTTTTTTTACATAGGGGAAAATTAAAATTGGATAACCAAAAAATTCCCGGCCAAAAAATAGGGCAGTTTGAAAGACAGGGCGATAGAAGGCAGACAAAGTTTGGGTTTTTGCATTTCAGTGAAAGCAAAAAAAGGGGCCCGGGTTCCCCCTTGTGCCCCTTTATCAAATGTCACTGAAAAATTTAAAAAATTGTCATAGCATAATTTTTCAAGGAGGTTTGATATGTAATCCAGGCACACACGGCCCCGACGGGAAAAACAGATAAGCAGAGTAAAACAGATAAGCAGGACAGATGGCAGAAAAGACAGAAGCAAAACATGGTTTTTTTGTGTAACAGTGATAAAAAATACAGGGGGGGTTAGTGGGCAGTTAACACTTATCAAATTCTGGGGCTTGGGCAAAAAGTATTCGTGCCTTTATAAAAACCAACTTTAACCTTTGATGTTTTGGGGCGTAAAATATACATCTTATCCCATGTTTCTGACATATTATAAAGCTTTAAAATTTAGCGGCCCTTTAAAATTTTTATTATTTTTAAAGAAAAAAACGGCCCAACCCCCAAGGGCCCTTTTCAGCACTGCAGGGGCAGGGAAAGGGAAAAAGGGTAAAATTTGGGGGGGAAGGGGGGGGGGGGTGTCAGTTTTTTTACAGGTAAAAAGGGGGGGCAGGGGATAGTGCGGGGGTTTGGGGGGGGTGCAAGAGATTCAGGTAGAAAAATTTGAAAGGGGTGAGTTTGTGAAGTAAGTCAGTTGCTGTCAAAAAAATCAATTGAGGGGGAGTCCCGGGTGAAAGGTGGGTCCATCGCGAGAAGGGAAGGTTTAAAAAAGAGAGAGCGGGCGAACGCGACAGGGTAAAATTTTTGTGTGCTTGTTGGGTAAAGTGGGCCAGTCTAACAGGAAAGTGGTGAACCCAAAAATGGAATTTCCCAAAATTCTCACAAAAGGGGCAGGGTGCCCTCCATGAGATATCCATGAGTAAGCAAAATATGACCAATGGGAAAAAACGGGAAGGGAGTGTCTCCCCAAACCCCGGGCACTTTGGGGACAAGAAGATGGCCAGTAACCTATTTTTCGGTTTTTAAATTTGATTGAAATTTGAAACTGGGGAGAATAGACCCCCAAAAATTTTTTGCCAAAACGGGTGGGGAAGGTGGGTAGCTATTGCAGCCCAAAAAAGTTGTAAAAAGGGTTTTCCTCTATATTAAAAAATGGTAGGTCCCTGTACTTGGTGACCCCCGCACAGTGTCTGCTGTTCATTGTTTTGGTTTCGTCAAACATGACCCGGGGAAACCCAACAAAAAAAAAATATCTTTTGCTTGGTAAAGTGCGGGTTAGCCAAAGTTGTAGGAGGAACCCAAGGGGGGGAGGAGTATCAAATTTTTTGTATAGCCTGAAAGCATTTTAAATGAGTCTGAGACAAAAAAAAAAATGTGAC
The DNA here is from genome assembly GCF_026875155.1 of Cherax quadricarinatus. Taxonomy (NCBI): domain Eukaryota; kingdom Metazoa; phylum Arthropoda; class Malacostraca; order Decapoda; family Parastacidae; genus Cherax; species Cherax quadricarinatus. Next base: position 5,247,208 of record NC_069427.1, read on the forward strand.
AAGGCATAGATTTCAATACGGAAAGTGCGCAAAGAATAGCATACAATTCGCCGTAAAAAAAACTAGCCTAAGATAGGGAAAAAGCCCTCGTACACACTGTCCGGGGGAAAAAATTTTTCTACAAATTTTACGCCAAAAGGGAAGGGCTTTGGCCATCTGTGTCCCCTGCCAAAAAGGCTTTAGAATTTAGAGTGGAAGTGGTCAAGAAAAAGAGAGCGGGGAAGCTACCATAGGGGCCCGTTGGGCTTTCGAAAAAAGGGGGGAGAGAAAAAAAGGGCACTCGAACAGCTGGAATTCCCCAGGGGGGTAGGGAAAAGTGAGATTCTACAGAACATAGAAAAAGGGGGGATGTAATGAAGAGAAGGCAAGAGCGAATTTTAGGCAAAAAGAGAGAAAGGGATGGGAAAATAAAAAAAGGGGGGGTGAACAAAAAAAAGAAAGTTAAATAATATCAGTGACCAAAATTTTATAAATCGAAGGATTTTCGGGACCGAGAGTTTTTACATGTAGGAAAGGCAATTTGGGCTTTTACGGCGATCAGATAAGGTTGAAAGTTCGCTTTTTGCATAGGGGCTCTCCAAAAGGGGAAGAGCAAAAAACACCAAGGCAAAAAACGTAAAACCTTGGTGATTTAATGAGGGGTTTAAAGGGTGAGTTGCACGGGGCCCTGAAAAGATCTTGGGACCCTAATCAAGTTTCAATTAAAAAAGTGGGTGGAAAAGAATTGAAAGGGGAGTTCGACGATCGAAACCCCATGAAAGTGGAAAAGGGGTTTAAAAACCCCTTTTTTGGGGCGACAAACCCTCTCAGAAACTTGTTCTCAGGGTCGGCCAAAATTTTTAAAAAAAAAAAAAAAATTTTTTTTTTCTTAGAAAAAAAAAATAAATTTTTTTTTCTTTAAAAAAATTTTAGGGAAAAAAACCCCAAAAAAATTTTTTCCAAACAAATTTCTTACGGGGAAGGGTATGGAGGTTTGTTGTTTTTTTCAAATTTTTATTTTTTCAATAATTATGTGGCCCCAAAGAGACCCCAAAGTAAGGTGGGAAAAGTACCCCTTTTTAAACTCGTTGTATAAAACCAAATTAAACCAAAAAACATAATTATCAATATATTGTTTTTCCAAAAATTGTTTTTCAAAAAAACCAATACCCAAAACCTTTTTTTATTTTTTGTTCTTAATTTTATTTTACCAATTTTAAAATATGAACATTTTTCCTATTTGGCCTGGGAGCTTGTGGAACCTTTTTAAAACAGGTGGGCATAAACAAGGGGGGTTTTATCTTTTTCCTTTCCCCTTTTTTATCTCTTTCAACTGTCTCTCCCCTTTCTGTCTGGGCTATCTCTTTTTTCTCCCCCCCCAGGTACACAAAATTCAAAATTTTTCTATATAAAATTTCCCAGGAAAAACCCAAAAAATCCAGACAAAATGCTGTACTCCCCTGGAAGATGTGAGTAAAAAATGATGGACGCCCGTTTTTTGTGGGCCCCTTTGAGACAGAGAGCTGACAAAAAGGAAAAGAAAGACAGGGAGCTTGACAGCAATAGGGCGGGGCAGAAAAAGTTGGGGGTTTCCAGCAGGGAAAAAAACGGAGGGGGGGGATTTTTCTTTTATTTTTTTTTTAAACAGTTCCACCCCCGTTTACACTCATCAAAAAATCATCTTTTTATCAGGTTATCTCCCCTTTTTTTTGTCACTGTCATGGGGTGGATTTTTTTTTTCTTTCTTTAAAGGGAAAAATTTTTTTTTACATCATCTTTTCCCTTTCTTCTCCTCCTCCCTTCCCTTTTTTCCTTCCCCTCTTCTTCATCTTCCCCCCACTCTTCCTCCTCCCCCTCCTCTTCTCCTTTCCCCTATTTCCTCTTTCCTTTTCTCCCCCCCCCTTCCTCCTTTCCCCCTTTCTTTGTCCTCCTCCTTTCCCTTTTCCCCCCTTTCCTCCCCTTTCCCCCCACCCCTTCCCCTACTCTTCCTCTTCCTCCTCTTCCCCCCTTTTCTTCCTCCCACTATTTTCCCCTTCCTTTTTTCCCCTCCTCTCCTCTTCCCCTTTTTTCCTTTTTCCTCCTACCTTTTCCCCTTTTCCCCCTCCTCCCTTTTTCCCCTTCCCCCTTTCTCTTCCTCCTCCTCCTCCTCTTCTCCCCCTTCCTCCTTTTCCCCCTAATCTTCCTCCTCTATTCCTCTTCCCCCTTCCTCCCTTTTTTCCTCCCTTTCCCCCTAATCCTTTTCCCCTTCCTCTTCCTCCCCTTCCTCTTTTTCCTCTTCCCCCCACCCCTTTTCCCCCTACTCTTCCCCTTCCCCCTTTCCTTCTCCTCCATTTTGTTAAAAATTTCCAAAGGGGTCGGCAGCTGTCAAAGTGACAATTGTTCATTACTCATCCCCCCCCCCAAACCCGTTTAAAACAATGGGGTGGATGCTGCTTCCCCTCCATTTTTATCTTTTTTATTTTTTCCCACTCTTTTATATCTTTTAAAACTGTCTCTTTTTTATTGTCTGTTTTCTCTGTCTCAAAGGTACACATAAATGCAAGAAAACATAGAAAAAATTACCTAGGATAACCCCAAGAAATCCAGACAAAAATGGGTGTTTCCCGCTTGAAGGGGGTGGGGTAAAAGTGATGATGCGTTTTGTGGGCTCTTGAGGGCAAGAGCTAGACGAAAAGAAGATAGACAGGGGGCTTGAAAACAGGGCAAATAGACAGAAATGGAGGGTTTCCAGCAAAAAAAAAAGGGAGAGCGATGTTCAAACTAATCTTTTGGTTTTTCAGTCACCCCATTTACCCTCATCAAAAAATAGCACTTATTTAGATGTTTTCTCCCCTTAAACTTGTTTACTGTCATGGGGGTGAACATTTATTTTTTTTACATTTTATTATTTTTTTTTCGTTTAAAATTTTTTTTTTTATTATGTATTATTATTATGTATTAAATTTTTGTATTTTTATTATTTTGTATTATTTTTTTTATTTTCGTATTCTTCTTCCTCCTTCCCCCTTCCCCCCTACCCCCTTTTTTCCCCCCTTTTTCTTTCCCCCCCCCCTCCTCTTCTTCCTCCTCCTCTCCCTTTTTCTTCCTTTCCCCCTCCCCTCCTTTCCATTCTTTTGGAAAAAAGTTTTTAAGAGCTTGTAGTTCATTTAAACACTATCAATATCATCAAAAAATGCTCAATCTGGGGTTTTGGGATTTGGGAAAAAAAGGAGTTTTCCCCTTTTTATTCCCGGTACAATGAACGGAAACAAAAATGGGGCCCAGCCCGGGTGGAAAGGGGTGTGGGGTTTTCCAGGGTTTTCCCCACTATTTCCCTTTTTTTGGTCCATTAGTTTCAGTAAAACCCCCACCAGAATTTGAAAATCATCTTTTTACTGGGCAAATTCCCTCTGTATTGAAACTGTCACTGGGGGAAAAAAAGTGTCCCCCTTTTGCCCAGGGAAATGAGGAACTTCTTACCGCAGGCCCTTTGGGGGACATTGGTTTCTATGATTTGGGACCCCCACAATTTTCCAAACCCCCCTGGTCCCGATTTTTTCCTACTGCGACACAACCACACAGGAAACCCCTTCTCTCCATCTAGGCCTATTTAGCCTTTTTCCCGCAAAATTTGGGAAATGCTAGAATTTTTTGCGTTTGTACGTCAAAAAACCCCCCACGCGTAAAACGTCGGGACGGCGGGGGGAACCCTCAAAGGGGTTTTAAAAAAGGTTCAAACCGGGGTGAGACAATTTTTCCTTTTACAGGGGGGTTTTTGAGGTTTCCCGGATAACCTATGGGGAAAGGAGGGGGCCAAAAAAAACCTGGGTGTAATTTTTTTCAGGGGGGTATGGGGCCCTAGAGGTACAAAAGGGTGAACGGAGATGACAGAGCCCTCTAGTGAAAGTAATTTTGGGGAATTTTTTGGGAATGGAAAATTTTAAAACCCCTTGTGTGGTGGCCCAAATTTGGAAAAAAAGTGGGGCCCCCCATGATGAGGAAAATGCAATGGAGGTGAACCCGTCAAACGCCCGCCCCAGGCAAAAGCAAAATCAAACAACATAGAGTTTAAGACCCAAATTATCTGTGATTTGCCTTCCATTCTATAAAATGAGCCCAAAGAAAATAAAATACAACAATAAATCCCCTAGAAAATACAGGCAAAGTCCCTGTTTTATTCCAAAAAAACAAAGCTTTTTTTTCTCATTATGCACTGTGTGCTGCAGGATTTATTTTATACCATGCACACTGACACATAGACCCATTCTTTCATATGGAGGCCTACCAGCCTTTTCCCGCGAGATTTGACGGCGCTAGAATTTATGCGTACTAGTACGTCAAAAACCCCTGCGGGTAAGATGTACTAGTACATCCGAAACCCTCAAAGGGTTAATACACACAAACTGAAGAGATGTACAATTACAGGAGGAGGAGAGTGTGGATGATCTAAGTGTTTAGAAGGGGAATCCCCTTCCATTAGGACTTGAGCTAGCACGTCCTTTTCTGGGGTTACTTCCCTTCTTCTTTTAATGCCACTAGGACCAGCTTGAGAGTCAATGGACCTCTGTCGCACAACATATCTGTCCATAGAGGCCTGTACCTCCCGTTCCTTTATGACTTTTCTAAAGTAGTTCACAACATTCAGTGTAATAGTCACCAACACGGCTTGCAATAGCTGTACCAGGGTGATTTTCATCAAAAAAAGGTTTGCACTTTAAGCCACATTGCACACATTTCCTTAATCTTTGATGTAGGCAACTTTTTCAATTTCTCTATCCCCTCCTAAGCAGTTTCCTGAGGTGTGGCCTCTTGCTGTTGAAGATGATCTAGCAGCTCATCAGTGGTTAGTTCTTCATTGTCCTCCTCTACCAACTCTTCCACATCCTCCCCACTAACCTCACCAATATGAGCACTAGTTCCAGGTATTTTTTTCTGTTCACCTGGGTGTTAGTCAACTGTTGTGGGTCGCATCCTGGGGGACAAGATTAAGGACCCCAATGGAAATAAGTTAGACAGTCCTCGATGATGCACTAACTTTCTTGGGTAATCCTGGGTGGCTAACCCTCTGGGGTTAATCGTTTCTCGGAAATTGTTTCACATCTTCGAGTAATAGGAGGCCTGGTCACAGACTGGGCCGCGGGGGCGTTGACCCCCGGAACTCTCTCCAGGTAAACTCCAGGTAATACAGCTGATGGTGGTGCAGCAACAGCCGACTGTGGTGCAGCAGCAGCTGTGGTGCAGCAACAGCTGACCGAGGTGCAGCAGCAGCTCACTGTGGTGCAGCAGCAGCTGTGGTGCAGCAACAGCTGTGGTGCAGCAACAGCTGTGGTGCAGCAACAGCTGACTGATCCAGCAACAGCTGCCTGGTCCAGCAACAGCTGACTGATCCAGCAACAGCTGCATGGTCCAGAAAAACAGCTGCCTGGTCCGGGCAACAGCTGACTGACCCAGCAACAACTGACTGGTCCAGCAACAGTGACTGGTCCAGCAACAGCTGACCAAGTTTTCAGCAGCAGGGGACTGGGGGTGCAGCAACAGCTGGACTGACCCAGCAAAGCTGGATGGTCCAGCAACGCTGACTGGTCCAGCAACAGCTGACTGAGGTTGCAGCAGCAGTGCTGTGGTGCAGCAGCAGCTGACTATGGTACGATAGTTTTCTCACCCTTTTTACCATATGGTTGGCATAGAAGCTTTCTTGGGCCCATGGTCACTTATTTTGCAGGTGAATCCTAAACACGCTGTGATAATATGAAATGTTCCAATTGTATGCTTGGATGTAAACGCGGTGGTGGCTTTTTAAACACTGCAACCCACGGAACAAGTGAGGCTGGTTTCAGGCCACACGTGAAACTTTCTCGAACGAATCGCGTTGAGCGAGTTTTTCAGCACTAGGCAAGGCAAAATTTTTGAGTTAAAATGTAATGCTAGGCGGATTTAACGTTATGCGATGCGTTCGTTAGGCAAGGGTCCACTGTAATTGTATCTCATAAAATTGTATCTCGTAATGTATCTCATTTTTGTATCTCAAAAATGTCAACCTGTGACCCAATCAAATTTGTTACTATTTAACTTCATTAAACTAACGAATACTCCATTCTACTGATTACACAGCCACACAGTAAATGACCATATGACCTGTCTTTGTAATACTCATTTGCACTAAATTGTTATCTGTTTTACAATAACTTTTGTACCACTGAATATATCATTGCTTAGTTCATCTTAAGTTAATTTTAAGCCTCCTCATAATGCTCTGCATACAAGGGGCTTTGGCATGCTGCACTTTAAAAATTGTATTCCTTGTACTTCTCTGTATCATGTTAAAATTAATAAATAAATAAATAAATACAATTACAGTGGACCCCCGCATAACGATTACCTCCGAATGCGACCAATTATGTAAGTGTATTTATGTAAGTGCGTTTGCACGTGTATGTTTGGGGGTCTGAAATGGACTAATCTACTTCACAATATTTCTTAAGGGAAAAAATTCGGTCAGTACTGGCACCTGAACATACTTCTGGAGTGAAAAAATATTGTTAACCGGGGGTCCACTGTATTTAATTCCCAAAGCCCAAGGGCAGTAACATTGACAGCCTCATAGAATGAACATCGAAATGGTATAAAATACTGACAGGTTGTTAGGTAAGACACATATGCAACAGTTAGATATCTTTATTTCGAAACGTTTCGCCTACACAGTAGGCTTCTTCAGTCGAGTACAGAAAAGCTGATAGAAGCAGAAGAGACTTGAAGACAATGTAATCAGTCCATCACCCTTAAAGTTTAGAGGTGGTCAGTCCCTCAGTCTGGAGAAGAGTATTGTTCCATAGTCTGAAACAATATGGAGTTGAAGTGACAGCATGGAGCCTTATATACCGCCATGAAGTGAAATGAAGGCCACTAGTAGAGCTAAGAACGTGGTCATTGGGAGTTCACATCCCTCTCAAGTCCAGCCATTTTGATATTCACTCTGTCAGACACTGCAACACAAGGGTATATTGGTACAGAACAACAACTTGGACAACTTCAACTAGTGAGAATGGCTGGATTTGAGAGGGACGTGACCTCCCACGATCTTTCTTACCTCTACTAGTGGCCTTCATCCCCCTCCGGGTTTGGTAATAAGGCTCCTACAGTCACTTCAACTCCATATTGTTTCAGACTATGGAACAATACTCTTCTCCAGACTGAGGGATTGACCACCTCAAAACTTTAAGGGTGATGGACTGATTACAACGTCTTCAAGTCTCATCTGCTTCTATCAACTTTTCTGTACTCGACTGAAGAAGCCTACTGTGTAGGCGAAACGTTTTGAAATAAAGATACCTAACTGTTGCATATGTGTCTTACCTATCGGCTCCATATAATGTTCTAGAGGCAGATGCAGGACACTGAGCTGTCGTAAGTAGCTTAGTATTTATTTTTTTTATTAACACACTGGCCGATTCCCACCAAGGCAGGGTGGCCAGAAAAAGAAAAACTTTCACCATCATTCACTCCATCACTATCTTGCCAGAAGGGTGCTTTACACTACAGTTTTTAAACTGCAACATTAACACCCCTCCTTCAGAGTGCAGGCACTGTACTTTCCATTTCCAGGACTCAAGTCCTGGAGATGGGAAGTACTGTTCATTTATTGGCTTGTCTTAAAGCTACCAACCCCTTGCAGAATATTTCACTAGTGTTGTTCACTGAATATTTCACTACTGTTATTCTTCGAATATTTCACTTCAGAATTCTTGATTACTGCAGTAAGCAGATTACAGTCTTGACCTTACAGTATTTTCCATATATATTGTTTATGCTCTATATTACCTCTTGTGAATACATAAGTCTGCTCTTTTTATAAAATATATAAGATATTCTGAACATTAATACAACTTATCTCCTCTATGAATTTATAAGATTTATATGACTGACATTTCATTAACATATTTCACTCTCAACACTGTTAGGGTATATCCATTTTATATATTCTGATGAGTTTATAACTAAAATATTTTTGAAGCATTAAACACTAATGTGTTTTATCTCCTGAATGTACTCGTGTATGTTTCACAAGACTGCTTTTTTTACTAAAACATTTCAGACACTCAGAACATTGATATGGTTTATCTCTTGTATGTACTCTTGTATGTGTCACAAGACTGCTTTTCTCACTAAAACATTTCAGACACTCAGAACATTGATATGGCTTATCTCCTGTATGTACTCTCATATGTTTCACAAAATATCTTTTTATACTAAAACATTTCAGACACTCTGAACATTGATATGGTTTATCTCCTGTATGTACTCTCATATGTGACACAAGACTGCTTTTTATACTAAAACATTTCAGACACTAAACATTGTTATGGTTTATCTCCTGTATGTACTCTCATATGTGTCACAAGACTGCTTTTTATACTAAAACATTTCAGACACTCTGAACACTGATATGGTTTATCTCCTGTATGTCCTCTCATATGTAACACAAGACTGCGTTTTATACTAAAACATTTCAGACACTCTGAACATTGATATGGTTTATCTCCTGTATGTACTCTCGTATGTTTCACAAGATAACTTTTTTCACTAAAACATTTCAGACACTCAGAACATTGATATGGTTTTTCTCCTGTATGTACTCTCATATGTGACACAAGACTGCTTTTTATACTAAAACATTTCAGACACTCTAAACATTGATATGGTTTATCTCCTGTATGTACTCTCATATGTTTCTCAAGATTGCCTTTTACACTAAAGCATTTCAGACACTCTGAACATTGATATGGTTTATCTCCTGTATGTACTCTCATATGTGTCACAAGACTGCCTTTTTGACTAAAACATTTCAGACACTTAGAACATTGATATGGCTTGTCTCCTGAATGTAGTTTCATATGTGTCACAAGATTTCTTTTTATACTAAAACATTTCAGACACTCAGTACATTGATATGGTTTATCTCCTGTATGTACTCTCATATGTGACACAAGAGTACTTTTTATACTAAAACATTTCAGACACTCAGAACACTGATATGGTTTATCTCCTGTATGTACTCTCATATGTTTGACAAGATATCTTTTTACACTAAAACATTTCAGACACTCTGAACATTGATATGGTTTATCTCCTGTATGTACTCCCATATGTGACACAAGACTGCTTTTTATACTAAAACATTTCAGACACTCAGAACATTGATATGGTTTATCTCTTGTATGTACTCTCATATGTGACACAAGACTGCTTTTTACACTAAAACCTTTCAGACACTCTGAACATTGATATGGTTTATCTCCTGTATGTACTCTCATATGTTTTGTAAGATGTTCTTTTCTACTAAACATTTCAGCCCACTTGAACATTGTATGGTTTTGTTCTTTACGTTTTTCCATATTTTTTAAATGAAGGTATTTCATTTAAAATTTTTAGTCATACAACAGGGGTTTACAGTTAATCTTCCTTATGTACTCACGTCTATTTCAAGATTTTTAACTATTTTGGACACTAAACATCTGGTCTTCCTTATGAACATATTCCCATGTTAAGAATTATTTAGGCAAAACTTTTCCTACTTATGAACACTAATAAAGTTTACATTGTTTTAAAAAACTATCATAATTTTTATTTTGTGTTAAAAGATTAATATATGTACTAGAAATTTGCAGATACACTCAACATTATTATTATTATTATTATTATTTGCTCTTGTGTTTAAACAGACTTTTCTGAAAATTTTTAATTACGAAATTGCTAACTTGTATTCTTTTTTTAAATAAATTTGAGGGTTCAGCCCCCAAAATCTGAAAATTCCCAACAGGATCTAAAAAATATTATTTTTTCTTATGAAATTGTAGAGAATCTTTTTCTGAAAGTAATAAAATAAAAAGTACAAAATTTGATAAAGAACTGACAAAGTTGTGCTCCTGCAAATTTTGCTGTGTCAGAGATATTTATGCATTGGCAATTTTGCCCACTTTAAATTTCCTGTTTTTGGCCAATTAAATTATTCCACTAGACCAAATTCTTAGCTATTTTCTAGTATGTGTTCCATTTTATCTACTGAGCACAAAAAATTGCCCAGATCAACTATTTCAACACCCCAAATTTAATTTGATTGGAAATTTGGGTTTAATTTGGCCCATTTCACACAAAGTTCAAAATTTTCCCAATTTCAAAATAGGGTCCAGAAAAATTCTGCAGGCATTCCTGGCACTAAACTAACATTTTTTTATTTATTAGTTCATTCCTAGGCTTTACAGATGAATTTCATTTTGATTTTTTAATAAACACCAAAAATTTAAAAGATTTTTATGCAATATTGTAATATTGTATAAATAATATCAGCGCATTCCCGCAACACACATCAGCCCCACAGCTGAGTGTATTGGACACGTGATGTGATTTGTTTACCCACTACATAGGCAAAAATAGAACATTTCTACTATTCTGAACTCAATTTCAAGCTATTTTCAGTACTAAAATCCTTCAAAATAATTTCTTTAATACATCTTCTATTCTATCAAATGACCCCAAAGAAACAGTGAAGGGCTACTAAAAAAAACATATGAAATACACTGAAAGTTTGCTGTTTTAATCCAAAAACATAGTCACAGATTTTTTTCTCATTATGCACTGTGTGCAGCGGATTTGTTTTACTGGTGCACATTTTACCACATAGATTGCATTCTCTCACATTTAGGCAAAATTTTACTGCTCACGCTTATTGAGTAAGCTGAGCTCATGATGTAGTACTACAGCTTAGACCCTGACTTTAAAGTCGTAGAAACTAGAAAACAGACCCTCAAAGAATTAACTGCCATGCAAAAGCATAATTATTTAATTAGTAATAGTAGTTAAAAATTTACAAAAAAGAACAGATGTTGCCTTTCTTGAAGTACTGAAGATAGTGTCAGGCAAGATACAACCTGGTTTGTCTTCCACAAAAATACTTCTGCAATATCAGTTGGTTTTTCAGACACTTTACACTGGTGTTCTTGAAGTACTGAAAATATAGTGTTGGCAAGGGCACAACCTGGGAGTCTTCACAAAAAACTTCTGCAATATCAGTTGTTGTTCAAGACCTTACACTGGTGCTTCTTGAAGTACTGAAAATATAGTGTCTGGCAAGAACAACCTGGTAGTCTCCACAAAATACTTCTGCATATCAGTTGTTGTTCAAGACACTTACACTTGGTGTTTTTGAAGTACTGAAAATATAGTGTCTGGCAAGACACAACCTGGTAGTCTTCCACAAAATACTTCTGCAATATCAGTTGTTGTTCAAGACACTTACACTGGTGCTTCTTGAAGTACTGAAAATATAGTGTCTGGCAAGACACAACCTGGTAGTCTTCCACAAAATACTTCTGCAATAGAAACATGAGTCAGTATAGCATAATATACTACAATTAATAGCACAACATACTCAACTAAAAAAAGATTTTTTTCTCTCTATTATCACATGGTTTCACTAAAAATTGTCACTTAACCATTAAACTGACCAAATGTAGGTCTATGTTTGCATGCGTAATGCTCTGAATGTAGATCTATATTTTATTTTTAATTCCTTTAAATTTGGTGTAATATGCTCAAGTTGCCTTGATATGAAAGAATGGGTCTGTGCACTCAGTGTGCACAGTATTAAAAAATCTGGGATCACTTAGTACCTTGTGGGAACACAATTGCAACTGAGAACCAGCTAGAGCAAACAGCGTGGCAAACACCAGGGATTCACTGATGTCATGTCACATTAACACTCCCCTTTTAAGAGGACAGCTGGCTTTGCTGTCTCTCTGTCTATATTTCTGTCTATATATCTGTCTATATCTATCTCTGTCTCTCTCTCACATGTACACATAAGTACAGTTATTATACATAGTGAAAATTAACTAGGATAACCCAAAAATTCCAGGCAAAGATAGACAGATAGAAAGACAGACAGATAGACAGGCAGACAAAGATGGTTATGCATTTCAGTGAAAGCAAATAAAGCCAGGGTTCCCCTAGTGCCCATTTATCAAATGTCACTGAGCTATCAACAGTTGTCATAGCATAATTCTTCAAGGAGTTTGATATGTACTCCAGGCACACACTGGCAGACAGAAAGACAGATAAGCAGAGCTAGACAGATAAGCAGAGACAGACTGGCAGACAGACAGACAGACAAAACATGTTTGTGTGTAACAGTGATAACAAATACAGGTGGGTTAGCTGGAGCAGTTCACACTTATCAAATGTCACTAGGCTGTCAACAGTATACAGATGCCTTTCATAACACCATACTTTAACCCTTTGACTGTTTTGGTCGTATATATACATCTTATGCGCCACTGTTTCTGACATATTATATGCATAAATTCTAGCGGCTTCAATTATTATTATTATAATGAAAAAGAAGCGCTAACCCACAAGGGCTATACAGCACTGCAGGGCAGGGAAGGAAGCAAGGGTATTGGGCGGCAGAAGGGGGGAGGGATGATCAGTAGGTTACAGAAAACAGCGGGGCAGGGGATAGTGCGGGGGTAGAGGGTAGCAAGAGATTCAGGTAGAAAGTCCTGAAGGTGTCAGAGTTTGTGAAGTAAGTCAGTTGCTGTCAAAAAAGTCAATGAGAGAGTCCGGATGAAAGGTGGGTCCATCAGCGAGAAGGGAAGGTAAAGAGAGAGCAGCGGAGCGAAGACGACGACAGAGGTAAATTCTGTGTGCTCGTTGATAAAGTGGGCAGTCTAACAGAATGTGGCTGACCAATAATGGAATCCGACAATTCTCACAGAGAGGAGCAGGGTGCCTCTCCATGAGATATCCATGAGTAAGACAAGTATGACCAATGCAAAGACGGGAGAGAGTAGTCTCCCAACCTCGACACTGGTGACAAGAAGATGGCCAGTAACCTATACTCGGTTTAATAGATTGAAGTTTGATACTGGGCAGAATAGACCAACATTGTTGCCAACGGGTGTGAAGGTGGGTAGCTATTGCAGCAAAATAGTCTGTAAATGGAATACCTCTATATGAAACTGGTAGGTCATGTACTGCTGACCGCGCAGCAGTGTCTGCCTGTTCATTGCTCTGTACGTCAACATGACCAGGAACCTAACAAAAAACAATATCTTTATGCTTGGTAAAGATGCGGTGTAGCCAAAGTTAGATACGGAGGACTAAGGGGTGAGGAGTATCAAATTTCTGTATAGCCTGTAAAGCATTAAGTGAGTCTGAGACAAAAAACAAATGATGACACAGGCATAGATGCAATACGGATAAGTGCTGCAAGAATAGCATACAATTCAGCAGTAAAAATACTAGCCTAAGATAGTAAATGCCCTCGTACGACACTGTCCGGAAACATTGCTACAAATCCTACGCCATAAGAAGACTTAGAGCCATCTGTGTACACTGCAATGGCATGAGAATGAGAGTGGAAGTGGTCAAGAAAAAGAGAGCGGGAAGCTACCATAGACAGTTGGGCTTTCGAGCAAGGGAGAGAGAAAGAAGACACTCGAACAGCTGGAACTTCCCAGGGGGGTAGGGAAAAGTGAGATTCTACATGAACATAGAAAGGGGGTATGTAATTGAAGAGAAGACAAGAGCGAATGTAGGCGAAGAGAGAAGGGATGGAGTAAACAGGGGCGGTGAACAAATAAAGAATGTCTACTAATATCAGTGACCATTCTATAAATCGAAGGATTGCGGAGATCACGAGAGTGTACATAGTAGGAAAGGCAATGGGCATCACGGCGATCAGATAAGGATAGAACGTTCGCTTCTGCATAGAGGCTCTCAACAGGGGAAGAGCAAAAAACACCAAGGCATAAACGTAATCCTTGGTGATGAATGAGGTTAAGGCTAGAGTAGCACGAGAGGCCGCTGAATAGATCTGGTCACCATAATCAAGTTTCAATAAAATGTGGGTGGAATGAAGTTGAAGGAGAGTTCGACGATCAGATCCCTATGAAAGATGAGCAAGGGCTTTAACCCTTTGAGGGTCGACAGGCCCTCTCAGAAACTTGTTCTCAGGGTCGGCCAAATTTCAAAAAAAAAAAAATTATTTTTTCTTATGAAAAAATAGAGTTTTTTTTCTAAACATTATAGGATAAACAAAAAAATTTACCATCAATACTTACGGAGATATGGAGGTTTGTTGTTTTTTTCACTATTTTATTTTTCACATAACTTATGTGGCCTATGAGACCAAAGTAAGGGGCAATGTACATATATACACTCGTTGTATACAACACAATTAAACACCAAACATAATTATCAATATATTGTTTTCAAACTTGTTTACAAAAAAACAATACGAAAACATTGTTTATTACTATTGTTCTCTAATATATATACCAATATACAGTCACTGAACATATTCCTTAGTCCTGCAGCTTGTGGAACCCCTTTGAAACATGGTGTCATACACAATGGTGTTTTATCTTTCTCCCTCATTTTTATCTCTTTTAATCTGTCTCTCTCTTTCTGTCTGGGCTATCTCTGTCTCACAGGTACACATAAATTTCAAGTATACATGTATAAATTACCCAGGACAACCCAAAAAATCCAGACAAGTGCTGTACTCCCCTGGAAGATGTGAGTAAAGTGTTGGGCGCCCGTCTTGTTTTTGGCTCTCTGAGACAGAGAGCTAGACAGATAAGACAGATAGACAGGGGCTTGACAGACAAAAAGGGCAGACAGAAATGTTAGGGTACCAGCAGAAACAAAGGGGGGGGGATGTTCATCTATCTTTTATTATCAGTTCCACCCTCGTTTACACTCATCAAAAGTCATCTCTTATCAGATGTTATCTCCCCTTATCTTGTCACTGTCATGGGGTGGATTTTTTTTTTCTTGCTTCAAGGGGGAAAAATATTATTACATCATCTTCTTCCTTTCTTCCCCCTCCTCCTCTTCCTCTTTCCCTTCTCCTCTTCTTCATCTTCCCTACTCTTCCTCCTCCTCCTCCTCTTCTCTTCCCTACTCTTCCTCTTCTTTACTCCTCCTCTTCCTCCTCCTCCTCTCTTGCTCCTCTCCTCTTCTTCCTCTTCTCCTCTTCCCCCTACTCTTCCTCCTACTCTTCCTCTTCCTCCTCTTCCCCCAATCTTCCTTCTACTATTCCTCTTCCTCTTCCTCCTCCTCTCCTCTTCCTCTTCTTCCTCTTCCTCCTACTTCCTCTTCCTCCTCCTCCCTTTTTTCCCCTTCCCCCTACTCTTCCTCCTCCTCCTCCTCTTCTCCCTCTTCCTCCTTTTCCCCCTAATCTTCCTCCTCTATTCCTCTTCCTCTTCCTCCTCTTCTTCCTCTTCCTCCTAACTTCCTCTTCCTCTTCCTCTTCTTCCTCTTCCTTCCTCTTCCTCCCTTACTCTTCCTCCTACTCTTCTCTTCTCCTTCTCCTTCTCCTCCATGTGTAAATTACCAGGAGTCGGCAGCTGTCAAAGTGACATATTGTTCATTACTCACTCCCCCCCCCACCTGTCAAAACAATGGGGTCGGATGCTGCTTCCCCTCCATTTTTATCTAAATTTTCTTTCTCCTCATTCTATATCTTTTAATCTGTCTCTTTTTCTATTGTCTGTCTATCTCTGTCTCAAAAGGTACACATAAATGCAAGTATACATAGTATAAATTACCTAGGATAACAAGAAATCCAGACAAAGTGCTGTTTCTCCGCTTGAAGATGTGAGTAAAAGTGATGATGCAGTTTTGTGGGGTCTCTGAGACAGAGAGCTAGACGAATAGACAGATAGACAGGGAGCTTGACAGACAGACAAATAGACAGAAATGTTAAGTATACCAGCAAAAACAAAGGGAGAGCGATGTTCATCTAATCTTTTGGTATCAGTCACCTCATTTACCCTCATCAAACGTCAGCACTTATCAGATGTTATCTCCCCTTATCTTGTTTTCTGTCATGGGTGAACATTTATTATTACAAATTTTTATTTTTTATTACGTTATTATTATTTTATTATTATGTATTATTATTATGTATTATTATTATGTATTTTTATTATTATGTATTATTGTTATTATTACGTATTCTTCTTCCTCCTCCTCCTCCTCCTCTTTCTTCCTCCTCTTCTTCCTCCTCCTCCTCTTCTTCCTCCTCCTCCTTTTTTCTTCTTTCCCCCTCCTCCTCCTTCTCCATTCTTGGAAAAAAGTTTGAAGAGCTTGTAGTTCATAATCACTATCACTATATCACCAATGCTCACATCTGAGTCTGGGATTTTGGGAAAAAAGGAGTTTCCTCTTTGATTCTGGTACAAACTGAACGTGAACAAGATGGCCCAGCACCAGAGGTGGAAGGTGTGGGTTGTCTGGGTTTTCCTCACTATTTCCCATTTTTATGGTCCATTAGTTTCAGTCAAAACCTCACCAGAACTTTGAAACTCATCTTTTACTGTCACTTCCATCTGTATTAGAACTGTCACTGGGGAACAAAAGTGTCCCAATTCGCCGAGGAGTGAGGAACTTCTTACCGCCAGGCATGGTGGACATTGTGTACTATGATGGCACTCCCACAATGCACCACTGGGTCCCAGATTTTTTCCTACTGCGCACACACACCACACAGACCCATTCTCTCACATCTAGGCCTATCAGCCTTTTCCTGCAAGATTTGACAGTGCTAGAATTTATGCGTACTAGTACGTCAAAAACCCCTACGCGTAAGACGTACTAGTACGGCGGAAACCCTCAAAGGGTTAAGAAGGTTCAGCCGGATGAGACAATTTGCCTTCACAGAGGCAATATGAGGTTTCCAGGATAACCTATGGTGAAAGAGGAGGCCCAGAAACCTGCTGTAATACGTTCAGGGATATGGGAGCCATAGAGGTACAAAGGATGAACGGAGATGACAGAGCGTCTAGTGAAAGTAATTTGGCGAATTTTGGTAATGGAAAATTTAAACCCATGTGTGGTGGCCCAATTGGAAACACAGTGGACCGCATGATGAAGAGAAACTGCAATGAGGTGACAGTCAGCGCCTGCACAGGCAATAGCAAAGTCATCAACATAGAGTGATGACCAAATATTTGATGGAAGACTAGAGGCCAAATAAATTACAGCAAGGAGAAAAAGTGTTGTGCTCAGAACACATCCCTGGGGTACACCTTCAGCTTGGATAAAGTCCGGTGAGAGCACATTATTAACCCAAACACGGAAATGTCTGTCAGTTAAAAAGTTCTTAAGGATGGATGGTAGATTGCCTCGGAGGCGTAAGGAGTGGGCTTGGGCCAAAATATTATACCTCCAAGTTGTGTCATATGCCTTCTCAAGGTCAAAAAATATGGCAATAACTGAGTGGTTATTCGCAAAGGCATTACGAACATACGTATCCAAGCGTAGTAAGGAGTCTATGGTAGAATGGCCCCTACAAAAGCCAAATTGACGAGCAGAGAGACTGTTGTCGTCTCTAAATACCACACTATATGTCTATTTACCAGGTGTTCCATCAATTTGCAAACTGCACTGGTAAGAGCAATGGGACAATAGTGGGAGGCTTCATGTCCCATAGTACCCGGTTTGCGGAATGGGAGAACAATGGCAGATTTCAACAGCTGCGGAAGAACATCTTGTGACCAAATAAGATTAAAAAGGCATAATAGGACTGTAAGGGCTGACTGATGTAAATGTTGTAGCATACGAATATGAATGTCGTCCGACCCAGCTGCCGATGATCAGCAAGCTGAAAGTGTTGCCTCTAGTTCTTGAAGTGTAAAAGGTACATTATACTGTTCTTCTCTGAAAGAAGAAAAGTCCAAGGGTGCTAACTCTCTGGCAGACTTTGAGGAAAGAAATGAGGGGCATAGATGGAGCCACTGAGAAATACAGACCAGATGATTGCCAATTTCATTGGCAACATCTAGTGGGTTTGCTATATCAACACCGGCAACCCGCAGAACAGGAGCCGGGTCAGGAGAATATTTACCACTCAGTTTTCGTACTTTTTTCCAGACTGCACTCAGAGGAAGCAGAGGTGATGTTGGAGACATAATCTTGCCAGCAAGTGCATTTAGCATCACGGATGACACAGCGAGTGATTGCATGCTTCTGCTTAAAAATCAAGAAGTCTCTCCGTGGTTCTATTGTACCAGTACCTGCCCCACACAGTGCGTTTCAAACGTACTGCACGAGCACAAGCAGGAGACCACCAAGGCACGCATTTCTGAGAATGCCTGCCCTAAGTTTGGGGTATAGAATGAGAAGCTGCGGTTAAAACGGAGGACGAGAAGAGGTGTAAAAGCTCATCAATGGAGGACAAAGAAAGAACCTCACTAAAAACAATTAGGTGTGAGGAAAGGTTCCAATTTGCCTGATCAAATTGCCAGCGTGGGATACGAAGAGGTTGTGAATATGAAGGGGAAGTAAGAATGATTGGGAAATGATCACTGTCATGTAAATCCGGGTGAACAGACCAGGTGAAGTCTAATGCAGTGGAGAAAGAGCAGACTGAGAGATCGATGCAAGAGAGAGTGAGAGTCCGAGGATCAAAATGGGTGTGAGTACCTGTATTTAAAACATGGAGGGGGTGGGTAGCAAGAAAAGCCTCTAACTGAATGCCACGGGAATCACAGTGAGACCCCCCAGAGGAAATGATGGGCATTAAAATCGCCAAGTAACAGAATCGGTGGCAGTAATGACGAAACAAGAAAGGCAATATCCGGGATAGATAATGCCCAAGAAGGAGAGAGATATAAAGAACAGAGCATATACCATCTATGCAAGTGGATATGGGCTGCAGTGTAATGCAGCGAAGTAAGAACAAATAGCTGATGGTACAGAATATCAGTGCGTAGAAGAAGGGCACTTTCACTAAAGGTCCAATCAGGAAAAGGATCTGAAGAATACAATAAATTATAGCCTGAGATAGTATAGATAACAGCAGAGTGTAATTTTGGTTCCTGTAAGCAAACACCAACAGGGGAAAACTGGGAGAGTAACATCTGAAGCTCACCCCGATTACCCCTGAGGCCATGTATATTCCACTGTAAATAGGCCATGACTGGCAATGATAAGGATACCTGAAATCTGCAGGTAAGGGTTCCTATGGACTAGAGGGGTTAGAAAAGTCCACATGCAGTGGCAGCGGAAAACGTTCATGCAGCGAAGGAACGGTGCGCTGTGAACAAAGGAGTTGCGCAGATGGAGGAGAGGAGAGAGAAGGAACAGAGGGTGGATCAGTGTCCATTGATGGTTTGGTCTCTGCAATATATTCAGAGATTGCTTCAAGTGTTTCGGAATTCAGAGACGTCGTATGGGAGACAATATTGGAGATGGAAGGGGGAGAATGAGTAAAGATTGGAACTGTAATGGACTGCACCAAGGTAGGGGGGGGGGCAAAAGGGTGGAGACAACTGGAGAAGAAGCGTGGAAGGGGACAGAAGAGGCAGAAACCTGGGGGGTGGCAGAAGAGGAAGAAACTTGGGAGGGAACAGGGGAGGAAGGTACAGTACGAGGAGGAGGGTGAACTTCTACACTTGTAAGAGAGCCAGTGAGAGGGGAAGAACCAGGTACAGAGACAGGGAAGGTAAAATGAGGAGGTGGAAGAAGGGAAGGAGGGGTTAAAGGAGCTTTTTTTGACTTCTGAGAAGTAGAGGGATGATTGGGAGGAGGTTTGGTATGAGATCTCGTCGATACCGAGGCTTGTGAGGAAGAACACGAAGAAGCGAGACAGCAAAAGAATTAGATACAGGAGTGACTATGGGAGAGGTAACCACAGAGGAGGCTGCAAAAGATGGGATCCCAGAAGTGGGGGGACATTTTGAAACACAGGAATACGAAACACGAGGTAGTCTCCCTTGGAGGCAGAGATGAGAAACTGCCATGGCATAAGGGAGACCTTCTGCCTCTTTGAGGTAACGGATTTCCCGCTCATTTAAGTAGACTTGACAATGGCAAGAGTACGAAGGGTGAGCCTCATGACAATTAAGGCAAGAGGGAGGTCGATTGCAAGATGTATTAGAATGGTCGTCGGCACCACAAACTGGGCATTCGGCTATAGATCTGCAATATTTTGCTGGATGGCCAAATCGCCAGCAATTTCTACACTGTTGCGGTGAAGGGATCACCTTTCAAACTTGTAACCGATGTCCTGCTACATAAACTGAGGATGGGAGTTCATGGCTGTGAAAAGTTAAATGAGCCACATTGCTAGGGTATCGTCTCCGCCTGAGGGCAGGAAGAACATAAGTGTCTACCTTGAGGATTGGGAGATCATGGAGTTCCAGCTGTTCAAGAATGTCATTGCCACACGTCTGGAAATTATGTTGAACTATGGTATGGGGCAGAATGACGGTACCACTACAAGAATTGAGGGAATAATGTTTTTCAATAGTGACAGGAACAGTATCGATATGGGAAAGAAGAGAAAGATCATGAGCTTGGGTAGCATTCTGGACAGTGATGATGCGCGTACCACTCTTAAGAGCCTAGGAGTGCCTTGCCAATACTATGGTCGGAAAGATAGGCAATAGAGGAAGTCGGTCGTAAAGTGAAGAATTTACTCCATTGTGCATTCTGAAACTGAGCGTGGAAAGGGAGTGCATGACGTGTCGATCTTTTCTGAGAAGAATGAGAAGGTGGAGAAGTATCATCAGCAGGTAATTGTCATTGGCGTTTAGGAGTGGGACCAGAGTTGGTCCGACATGGAACGGGCCGGCGATTCGATAATTGCCACACCGTAGAGGGAGAGGCCAGAAGCATAGTCAAAGGAAAGCAGAGGTCACATAAATCAAAGGAGTCAGTCGAGACCTCAGTACCTGAAGCGGGTGAGGAAACGGCAACAGTAAGAGGTACAGAGGCATTAGGAGTGTCCAAAGAGTGGTCCAAAGACGAGGCGGGGTCAGAATGGGGTGCGGTATCAAGAAGGGGCCTGGGAGTAGCAGGTTCATGGACTAGGGCTTCCATGGATACCTCTTTCTTTTTGTTTTTAAGAAAAAAAAGAAAGAAGAAAAGAAAATAAAAATAAAAAAAAGGGGGTACTGAGAAGGGATAGTTCCTGGGGGGAATGAAAGGGCTAGAAATCTCCCTCCATGCCCAAGAGGACCTCAGCACCGCAAGTAGTGCAGATACAGCATGGAACCCATGCCATACCCTACCTATCATGCCAGTAAACCAGCAATCTGGGATAGCAACCTCACATCTGCCGAGCTACCTCAGTGGACAAAAGAGAGGGTGGCCGGATATCTACCACAAAGCATACCTCCTTTGGCCACCACCCCTGGAATCTGAAAGGCAGCCTCCAGAGATACACCCGTCACCCGATACCCAAAGCCACTCCCCGGGAGACCGTAGAGGGATTGGGACATCCCCAGGCGATCCAGATTCCACGGCAAACTACACCAACGCCAAGAACCTCAATGGAATGGGGTCCATCCCTTTCCCCTACCCAGGAACTAGTGTGCCTGTGGGGAAAAAAAATCCAAAGGACAAAAAGAGGAAGGGTAATTGGGAGGGGTAGGGAGGAGGAGGAGAAGAAAAAGGGAGGATGGGGAGGATGGGATAAGGGAGGGGGGACTGCGGGGTAATTCAGGTCGGTCTGAGGAAGGAGACCAACAGGTCTAATTCCTCAGACCAAGAGCCTCTTCACCACACCAAGGAGCCCCCCTTGAAGAGGTACCGGCTTCAAATCAAGCGGGAGAAAGCTGGTAGGCCTACACGAGAGAGAATGGGTCAGAGTGGTGAGTGTGCACCCTGTGAGAAAAATCTTAGACTCAGTGGTGCATTGTGGGAATGCCATCTTGGTAGTCCATTTTTTGCCATGCCTAGCAGTAAGAAGTACCTCACACCTCAGCGGATTGGGGGTGATAGCTCTAACAGCAATGAAAGTGTCAGTGAAAGTGAATTCCGTGGTTTTCAAGTGGGTGTGACCGAAAACAGTGCCCAGGACAACGTAATTAGTAATGAAAACCCAGATGACCCACGACTTTCCACCTCTGGTGCTGGGCTGGCTCATTCATGTTCATCTGTACCAGGACAAAAGAGGAAACTATTTGCCCATGTACAAGGCTCAGATGTGAGCAGTGAAAGTGATAGTGATAGTAATTTCAAAGCTATGGAAAGCAGTTCTAGTTGCGATAGTGAGGGTGAATATTCCCCAGTGAAGCGGCAGTATGTACTACGTAGCATGTGGTCTGGTAGTGTGCCATATGCTGTTCCAAGGGGAGGGAGTAAATCTCGGAGCACATCCCATGGCCCTACACCATGACCTGATAGTGAAGATACTGATATTGTTACGATGGGTATAAATGATGTGAGGCAGCAGGTGGTGGTGGTGATAGTGATGGTGGCATGAGTCATGTGGCACCAGCAGCGGGCCACGCTACTACCGACGCTGCTAACTCTGCACAACTACAACCAGCCTCACCCAACCCCACACTCCCACAACCAACACAACAACAACCACATTTCAATATCCAGAACCCACCAGCAGACCACATCTGGGATTGGCAGGAAGGTGACGAGTTTGTTCCAAGTCCCCATGACTTTGATGAAACACAAAGTAGAATATGGCCATCGTGTACACTTGGGAACAATGCTACTGAACTGGAACGCTTTCAGTTACTCTTCGATGAACCCCTGATGGACATTATTGTCAGGGAAACCAACATACTATGAGTACACCATGGCAAATACAATTCTCTCACCAAGATCACAGCTACACAAGTGGAAGGACACAACTGTGGCAGAGATGTACCTGTTTTTTGCCACAATAATGCTTATGCCACATGTGTATAAGCACACTGTCACCACATACTGGGCAACAGAACGCCTGACTTCAACCCCAGGTTTTAGTGACATAGGTGTGAATCGTTTTCTGATACTGTTACGTATGTTACACTTTTCAACAAAACAAGGCCTGACAGAAGCAACAGGTTATATAAGATCAGAAATGTGTATGTACCTGAAACAAAAGTGTTGCATGTATTTTTCTCCCTTCAGGAAGCTTGTTATTGACGAGTTTTTTATTTTATTCAAAGGAAGACTCTAATTCAAACAATATATACCAAGCAAGAGGAAACACTTTGGAATAAAGTTATTTGTACTGTGCGATTGCAAAAGTGGTCTCGTTTTGGATATCATTGTGTACACTGGTAGTAATACCAGGAAGTTATTGGGTATCTCTGGTGATGTGGTTAGAGCAATGATGGAACCATATCTTGGTAAGGGACATATATACTGATAATTGGTACACACCTAGGTAGTAGGTTGGTAGACAGCAACTGCCCAAGGAGGTATACTATTGTCCTGCCAAGTGAGTGTAAAACGAAAGCCTGTAATTGTTTTACATGATAGCAGGATTGTTGGTGTCATTTTTTCTGTCTCATAAACATGCAAGATTTCAGGTACGTCTTGCTACTTCTACTTACACTTAGGTCACACTACACATACATGTACAAGCATATATATATATACACACACACCCCTCTATGTTTACTGCGATTTCTTTCTAGTTCTTGTTCTTGTTTATTTCCTCTTATCTCCATGGGGAAGTGGAACAGAATTTTTCCTCCGTAAGCCATGCGTGTTGTAAGAGCCGACTACAATGCCGGGAGCAAGGGGCTAGTAACCCTGTCTCCTGTATAAATTACTATATTTAAAAAGAGAAACTTTCGTTTTTCTTTTTGGGCCCCCCTGACTCAGTGGGATATGGCCGGTTTGATAAAAACAAAAATAAACTGGTACACAATCCCCATACTCAGTGACTTCTTGCGAGTGAACCTGACAAACGTGTGTGGCACAGTGCATGGTAATCGTAAACATATGCCAAGGTTTGACACTGGGACTCGCAGAGGTGAGGTGCAAGCCTTTGCTGCCAGTGACATCATAGCATTTCGGTGGCATGACAAACGTGATGCAAGGACATAAGAACATAAGAAAGGAGAAACACTGCAGCAGGCCTGTTGGCCCATACTAGGCAGGTCCTTTACAATTCATCCCACTAACAAAACATTTGCCCAACCCAATTTTCAATGCTACCCAAGAAATAAGCTCTGATGTGAAAGTCCCACTCAAATCCAACCCCTCCCACTCATGTACTTATCCAACCTAAATTTGAAACTACCCAAAGTCCTAGCCTCAATAACCCAACTAGGTAGACTGTTCCACTCATCAACTACCCTATTTCCAAACCAATACTTTCCTATGTCCTTTCTAAATCTAAACTTAACTAATTTAAACCCATTACTGCGGGTTCTCTCTTGGAGAGATATCCTCAAGACCTTATTTATATCCCTCTTATTAATACCTATCTTCCACTTATACACCTCAATCAGGTCTCCCCTCATTCTTCATCTAACAAGTGAATGTAATTTAAGAGTCTTCAATCTTTCTTCATAAGGAAGATTTCTAATGCTATGTATTAATTTAGTCATCCTACGCTGAATGTTTTCTAACAAATTTATGTCCATTCTGTAATACAGAGACCAGAATTGAGCTGCATAATCTAGGTGAGGCCTTACTAATGATGTATAAAGCTGCAGTATGACCTCTGGACTTCTGTTGCTTACACTTCTTGATATAAATCCCAGTAATCTATTTGCCTTATTACGTACGCTTAGGCACTGCTGCCTTGGTTTAAGGTTGCTGCTCACCATAACCCCCAAGTCCTTTTCGCAATTGGTATGGCTAAGTTCTACATCATTTAACTCATAAGTGCTTGGGTTATGGACACTCCCGAGCTTCAGAACCTTGCATTTATCTACATTGAACTGCATCTGCCACTTTTCTGACTAAGAATAGAGTTTGTTTAAACCTTCCTGAAGTTCCCTAACATCTACGTTTGAATCAATTATCCTACCTATCTTTGTGTCATCGGCGAATTTGCTCATATCACTAGTAATTCCCTCATCAAGATCACTGATATATATTAAAAACAACAACTGGCCAAAGACTGATCCCCGTGGAATGCCACTTGTTACAGATCCCACTCGGATTTAACCCCATTCATGGACACTCTCTGCTTCCTGTCTGTGAGCCATGACTCGATCCACGAGAGCACTTTTCCCACAATCCCCCAATGCCATGAGCTGCCACTTTCTTTAACAGTCTTTGGTGCAGAACTCTATCAAAAGCCTTACTAAAATCTAAGTAAATAATATCAAATTCTTTATCATGGTCAACAGCCTCAAAAGCTTTACTGAAGAAAGTTAATATATTAGTTAGACAAGACTGGCCTCTTGTGAATCCATGCTGAGTATCATTAATCAAGCTATGCTTATCGAGATGGCTTCTTATAATTTTTTTTTTATTATCACACTGGCCGATTCCCACCAAGGCAGGGTGGCCCGAAAAAGAAAAACTTTCACCATCATTCACTCCATCACTGTCTTGCCAGAAGGGTGCTTTACACTACAGTTTTTAAACTGCAACATTAACACCCTTCCTTCAGAGTGCAGGCACTGTACTTCCCATCTCCAGGACTCAAGTCCGGCCTGCCGGTTTCCCTGAACCCCTTCATAAATGTTACTTTGCTCACACTCCAACAGCCATCAAGTATTAAAAACCATTTGTCTCCATTCAACTCCTATCAAACACGCTCACGCATGCCTGCTGGAAGTCCAAGCCCCTCGCACACAAAACCTCCTTTACCCCCTCCTCCAACCTTTCCTAGGCTGACCCTACCCCGCCTTCCTTCCACTACAGACTGATACACTCTTGAAGTCATTCTGTTTCGCTCCATTCTCTCTACATGTCCGAACCACCTCAACAACCCTTCCTCAGCCCTCTGGACAACAGTTTTGGTAATCCCGCACCTCCTCCTAACTTCCAAACTATGAATTCTCTGCATTATATTCACACCACACATTGTCCTCAGACATGACATCTCCACTGCCTCCAGCCTTCTCCTCGCTGCAACATTCATCACCCATGCTTCACACCCATATAAGAGCGTTGGTAAAACTATACTCTCATACATTCCCCTCTTTGCCTCCAAGGACAAAGTTCTTTGTCTCCACAGACTCCTAAGTGCACCACTCACTCTTTTCCCCTCATCAATTCTATGATTCACCTCATCTTTCATAGACCCATCCGCTGACATGTCCACTCCCAAATATCTGAATACATTCACCTCCTCCATACTCTCTCCCTCCAATCTGATATTCAATCTTTCATCACCTAATCTTTTTGTTATCCTCATTACCTTACTCTTTCCTGTATTCACCTTTAATTTTCTTCTTTTGCACACTCTACCAAATTCATCCACCAATCTCTGCAACTTCTCTTCAGAATCTCCCAAGAGCACAGTGTCATCAGCAAAGAGCAGCTGTGACAATTCCCACTTTATGTGTGATTCTTTATCTTTTAACTCCACGCCTCTTGCCAAGACCCTCGCATTTACTTCTCTTACAACCCCATCTATAAATATATTAAACAACCACGGTGACATCACACATCCTTGTCTAAGGCCTACTTTTACTGGGAAATAATTTCCCTCCTTCCTACAAGCTTCTTATAATCTCAGCTATAATTGACTCGAGTAATTTGCCTACAATTGAGGTCAGGCTTATTGGGCAGTAATTTGACGGTAATGACTTGTCCCCTGTTTTAAAAATGGGAATTACATTAGCCATCTTCCACATATCAGACACTACACCTGTTTGAAGAGATAAATTAAAAATATTAGTTAATGGTTCACAGACTTCCATTTTGCATTCCTTAAGAACCCTTGAAAAAACCTCATCAGGACCCAGCGACTTATTTTGCTTCAATCTATCTGCTTCACAACCATTTCACTAGTGACTGATGTTACATAATTTATCTTCTAGCCCATTATAAAAATTAATTACTGGAATATTGTTAGTGTCTTCCTGTGTAAAAACTGAGAGAAAATAATTATTTAAAATCGAGCACATTTCATTCTCCTTGTCAGTAAGATGCCCATAGTTATTTTTGAGGGGACCTATCTTATCTCTAACTTTTGTTCTATAGACCTGGAAAAAACTTTTTGGGTTAGTTTTAGAATTCCTAGCAACTTTAATTTCATAGTCCCTTTTAGCTTTTCTTATCCCCTTTTTAATGTCCCTCTTAATGTCAATATACTGATTCATAAGATGACCCTCACCTCTTTTGATACGCCTATAAATTCCTTTCTGATGCCCTAGTAGATATTTCAGCCTATTATTCATCCATTTTGGGTCATTTCTGTTTGATCTAATTTCTTTATACAGGATAAACGTTCTTTGAGCAGCATGTATAGTGTTCAGAAAACTGTCATATTGATAGCTCTCTTTGTTACCCCAGTCAACAGATGATAAGTGTTCTCTAAGCCCATTGTAATCCGCTAAGCGAAAATCTGGAACTGTTACCGAGTTGTCCCTACTATCATACTTCCATTCTATGCTAAAGGTAACTGATTTGTGATCGCTAGTGCCAAGTTCCTCATTAATTTCTAAAATATTAACAAGGGTTTCCTTGTTCGCCAGAACCAAATCAAGTAGGTTATTTTCCCTTGTAGGTTCTGTCACAAACTGCTTCAAAAAACATTCCTGAACTTCTAAGAAGTCATTTGATTCTAAATTCCCAGTCAAGAAATTCCAATCAATGTGACTAAAGTTAAAGTCCCCTAGAATTACATTATCGTGCCTTGTGGCCTTAACAATTTCCTCCCATAGTAATTTCCCTTGGTCCCTATCTAAGTTTGGAGGACGGTATATCACTCCTAGAATCAATTTTTTATGCCCCTCTGAAAATTCTATCCAGACAGACTGTGTGTGTGTGTTACCTCAGACTTAATACCCATTTCTATGCAACAGTTCAAATGATCTCGGACATACAGTGCCACACCACCTCCCTTACCGATATTTCTATCTACTTGGAACAATTTAAAACCCTGAATGTGATATTCCGAAGGCATGTCCCGACTTTTGGAATTAAACCATGTCTCAGTGATTGCAAGTACATCAATGTTACCTGCACTAGCAACTAATCTCAACTCATCCATCTTATTCCTAGCACTTCGGCAATTAGCATAATATAATTTTAAAGACCCTCCTTTCTCTTTACCCTTCCTGCTCATATCTGTTTTTTCACTAAACCTATTACTGTCCTTGTTGCCTAGTGCCATTGGCTTTCCAATATCCACCTCATTCTGCCTATTACTAGTTTACCTAGAACTCATAGTATTACTACACCGGGACTTCACTGTATTCACGCCAAAACCCATACCAATATCCATTCCTAGTTTAAAGACCTAACAGCTCCCTCCATTGCTGTTGCCAGTGCCCCCACCCCAGGCCTAGGTAAGTGAACCCCATCCCTGGCATACATGTCATTTCTGCCATAAAAGAGGTCCCAGTTGTCAATGAATGTTACTGCATTTTCCTTACAGTATTTGTCCAGCCAGCAATTGACACCAATTGCCCTGGACAACCATTCATTTCCAACTCCTCTCCTTGGCAAAATACCACATATGACGGGGTTTTCCCACCCTTCTTCCTAATTATCTCTATTGCTGACCTATACCTGCTAATCAGGTCCCCCACCCCTACGTCTGCCAACATCGTTGCCTCCGCACTGAGGCAAAATAATAGGATTGCTCCCATTACCTTTCATGATGTTGTCCAGACGGCTAACCAATATCCCCCATCCCAGCCCCAGGAAAACATACCCTGTGCCTCCTCTTCCTGTCCCTTAGACAAAAGGCCCTATCTATAAACTTAACCTGACTGTCTCCAAAATAAAACAATGTTTTTACCTTCATTTGTGGAATTTGTTGTGACGTTCTTGATGGTCTTCATTGGGGTATCAAGGGATGTCTCACTCACTTCTGCCAATGCTCCCTTGGTGCTCGTTGTGACGTTCCCAGTAGACAATCCACATTCGTCTGATAACACTGAAAATGGGTTGGAAGTCTCCACAGCAATCTTCTGGATCTTCGTTGTTTCCGCCACTCCAACAGACTTCATGATTTTCAGCTTTGTTCCATGTTGGCCGGCCACTGGCCAAGTTCCTCTCTTGACCTGAGGACTCACAACAGGAGGATTACTTCGAATCCTCTTGTTTTCCTCTGTCAGTCGCCGTATCTCAAGCTTAGCAACTCTAAGCTCCTCTTTCAGCTGCTGGTACAGTTGCTCAAGAGAGGACATCTTGTGCAGATTCACGTAGAACACACTAGACAGAACTTCACAGAGCTAAGTACATGTTGTAATAATGTTGGTAGAATTACCGACAATATGTAAAGTAAAACGACACAAGTGCAACTAATGTGGCATTTTATTGTGGCAACGTTTCACTCTCCAGGAGCTTTATCAAGCCGATATGATGTCAACAGATGTTTCACTTCACTGAAACAAAATGGCACACACTGGCAGACACAATAGAGGGGCCCAATTTTAAACCAAATTCAAAAAATCTGAAAAGTTTTAAAGGATACAACCTAAATTTATTATTAAAATAAAAAAGAAGCGCAAAACCCCACAAGGGTCCCACAGTGGACCCCCCAGCTCCCGAGGGGATCAGCAAACTTTTTAAAACCCCAGCTAACGATACATTTTAACGAAAAAATTTTTGCCTCAGGTAACGCTAAACAACTCACCTACGAGATCCGTTCGAGACGATCCTGTGTGGCTGAGCATTGCCTCAGTTTTCCCGTGGGTTTTGCCAGTGTTTAAAATGCCAGCCAGTGGGGGTTGCATCCACACATACAGTCAAAAATTTTTCATATTATCACAGCGTTTTAAGGGACTGTACCTCCCAAAATAAGTCCCCCCATGGGCCCAAAAAAAGCTTCTAGTCCCAAACCCTGTGCTAAAAAGGGTGATAAATCCATGTTCCCAAAATTCAGGTTTTTTGCTGCACCCCCCTGTGCTTTTGCTGCCCCACGTTTTTCAGGCTGCTGTCACCCAGTCAGTGCTGCTGAAACCCCCCATCAGTTTTTGCTACACCACAGTCAGGTGTTGTGCAAAAAGGGTCAGCTTTTGGTTTGCACCGTAAATTGCTGCTGCACCCCATCGCTTTTGCTGCACCCGTCAGCGGTTGCTGCACCAGGGTTTCAGCTGCTGTTTCCACCCCCCATCAGATGTTGCTGCCCCACTTTTAAGCGGGTTTCTGCCCCTTGGTCAGTGTTGCTGCCCACGGTCGGGCTGTTTGTCCCACCCAGTCGGGGTGTTGCAGCACCACAGTAAGCTTTTTGCTGCCCACAGTAGGTTTTTGTGCAAAAAAGGTCAGCGGTTGCTGCACCAGTCCCCCTGCTGCTGAACCCCCAATCAGCTGTTGCTGCCCCATGGTCAGCTGTTGCGCCCCGGGTTTAAGCTGTGTTTGCACCCCATCAGATGTTGCTGCCCCCACTGTCACTGTTTTTTGCACCAGGGGTCAGCTGTTGCTGCACCCTGTCAGCTGTTGCTCCCACCACAGTCAGGTGTTCCCACACCACAGTCACCCTGTTGCTGCCCACAGTAGCTGTTGCTGCCCCAAAAGTCAGCTGTTGCTGCCCCAAACAGTAGCTGTTGCTGCCCACAGTCGCTGTTGCTGCCCCCACAGTCAGCTGTTGCTGCCCCCCACGTAGCTGTTGCTGCACCACAGTAGCTGTTCCCTGCCCCACAGTCGATTTTCGGGCACCAAGTCGCTGTTGCTGCACCACGTCAGCGTTGCTGCACCCCCCAGTCGGCTTTTTGTTGCATCACGTCGCTTTTGTTTGCACCACAGTCAGCGGGCTTCTGGCCAACTTTGGACTGCCCTTTTAAAAACCCTGCCCGCCCAGGCTGAGTGTTTTGGCTCCCCTTTTTTCATTTTTTAAAAGCCAGGGGGGCCCGGGTTGCATCCCATACATTCCATCTTTTTTGCATTTTTTCCATTGTTTATAGTGCTTGTAACTGCTAAACAAGCCACCCGGGGGCCCCAAAAGGGAAAGTTTTCTAGTCCCAAACCCCCTGTGGTAAAAAGGGTGAAAAATACTAAAGTACCACGTCAGTTGCTGCACCACAGTCGGCTGTTGCTGGACCGTCAGCTGTTGCTGCCCCCCATGGTCAGCTGTTGCGGGGGACAGTCAGTGTTGTGGTCAGTCAGCTGTTTTGCACCATGGTCAGCTGTGTTGACCACGGTCAGCTCCCTGTTTTGCACCACGTCGCTCCCTGTGCACCACAGTCTGCTGCTTTTCCCACCATGGTTTCAGCTGGGGCTGCCCCCCCCACTGTCAGGGGTTGCTGCACCTTGGTCAGTGTTGCTGCCCCCAGGGGTAAAGCTGTTGCTCCCACCACGGTCGGGCTGTTGCTGAAACCACGGCCCACTGTTGCTCCCAACCACAGTCAGTTTTTGCGCCCAGGTCAGCTGTTGCTGCACCCAGTCTGCTGTAGGGTTTTTTTGCTGCCCACCATCAGCTGTATTACTTGAAGATGTGGGTGTGTGTTGTTGGTGTGGCTTAACGTGAAAAAATTCCCGGGGAAACGTTTAAACCCCCAGGGGTTTTTAGCCCCCCCGGGAAAAACCCAAAAAACCCCTGTGCTATCGAGGACTGTCTAATTATTTCCATTGGGGGGCCTTAATCTTGTCCCCCCGGGGTTTGACCCCCAAAAAAGTTTACTAAAACCCCGGTTTAACAGGAAAAAATGCCTGGAATTGTGTCATAAAGGGGAATTTAAAAGGGCCCGCCCAAAAGGGTTTGGGTTTTAGAGAAATTTTAAAAATTTTTTGTGGGGATTTTAAAAGTGTGATTAAAGGGAGGTTTAAGTGAAAAAAATTCCCCAACCCCCAAAAATGGGGCTCAAAATTAAAGATGAAAAAAGGCCCGTTCTGGAAGGAAAAGGGCCCAAAAAGGCCTAC
Organism: Cherax quadricarinatus; assembly: GCF_026875155.1. NCBI lineage: Eukaryota > Metazoa > Arthropoda > Malacostraca > Decapoda > Parastacidae > Cherax > Cherax quadricarinatus. The sequence continues at coordinate 5,278,903 of NC_069427.1, forward strand.
ATTTTCAGGAGGAAAAGGCACTCCCAGGACACAAACCTGGGGAAAAACAGGTTAACTCTCTGTTTTGTTGTAATGCTAGTGGGGGATTGCAAAGTGAAGTCTTTACTTGTGTTTCACTTTTGAAAAACAGGTGGGTTCCTTTAATTTTTTTTTTTTTTTTTCCCTTTTTGGGTGTCTGGGGAAAAGATTAATTGGATTTCCATTATTTCTTATGGGGGAAAAATAACTCGGTTAACGATGAGCTTCGAAAAGGGTTAATGTTATTAGGGGAGGGTCCCTTTTACAGCGTGCAGGGCAGGAAAGGGAAACGAGGGTTAAACAGGTGGGGAAAAAAAGGGGGAGGGTGATTAGTAGATTTCGGGGGAAACCCGCTGGGCCGTGGATAGGGGCAGGGGCACAGGGTAGCAAGAGATGGAGGGGGAAAAAAGCTGAGGGGGGGAGTATGAAAGGTTTTCATCATCAGAGTTTGGGAGTTAAAAAGGTTTTTTGTCAAGAAGTCAATGAAAAGGTCAGGATTAAAAAAAGAAACCTCAGCAAGAAGGGGAAAATAAAAATAGGGGCAGTAGAGCGGAGATGACGTTGGAGGTAAATTTTTGGCATGCTCATTGATAGAGAGGGCAGTCTAACAGAATGTGGCTAACCGATACTAGAACCTGACACTTCTCACAGAGAGGAACAGGGTGGCTCTCCATGAGATACCCATGAGTAAGACGAGTGTGAAGAATGCGAAGGCGGGATAGAGCAGTCTCCCAACCTTGACACTGATGACAAGAAGACGGCCAGTAACCTATACTTGGTTTAACCCTTTGACTGTTTCAGGCCCCTCTCTGAAACTGTCATTCTATGTCGCTCAATTTTTGAAAAAAAAAAAAATTATTTTTTCTTATGAAATGATAGAGAATCTTTTCCCGATGGTAATGACACCAAAAGTTCGAAATTTGGTCGAAAACTCGTGGAATTATGCTCCCGCGAAGTTAGCGGTCTCGGCGACATGTGCGTATCGGCGATTTCGCCGACTTTGAGCCCAATTTTCAGCCAATTCCATTGCTCCAGTTGACCAAACTCATAGCTATTTCTTTAGAACTCTATTTTTTTCTATCAGCTGAGTACAAGAAACCTCCCATTTACTAATTTGACTACCCAATATGGTGGTCAGAAAATTTGGGAATTTGGCCAATTTCACGCAAATAAAAAGATGCCAATTTCAAAATAGGGTCCAGAATAAACAAGGTAGACATTCGTGGCACTAAAAATAACATATGCTCTGTTCATTAGTCACATCTCTAGGCCCCTCTTATATTATTATTGCTTTCTATTTTGATTTTTTATTCATACAAAAAAATACAAAATTTACTGTTATGTAGCGGGCTGCATTATTGTAAAAATGGTATAAATAATATCAGTGCACTAGTGAAAGAATATTAGACTCCCCAGTTGACGTGTATTGGACGTGTGGTGTGATTTATTTTTCTCTTGAACATTGGTAAAAATCGAAACATTTCCGCTACTTTGAGCTCAGTTTCAAAGGGCGTTTTCATCGTAAAAGTAATGAAATCATCTCTATTTCTGTAATATGTTTTCCATTTTATCAACTAAGACCATGAAAACGCGAATACAAAAGATAAATTTCTATACGAAAATACACCTCAAAGTTGGCGTTTTATTCCAAAAAAACGATCAGAGTTTTTTTTTTCTTCATTACGCAATGTGTGCTGCAGGATTTTTTTTATGTGGTGCACACTGACCACACAGACCCATTCTTTCACATGTGGGCCTACCAGCTTTCTCCCACTTGATTTGAAGCCGCTAGAATTATTGAGTATATATACGTCAGAAACATTGGCTCGTAAGACGTATTTATACGTCGAAAACAGTCAAAGGGTTAATAGAATGAAGTTTATTACCGAGTAGATTAGACCAACGTTGTTGCCAACGGGTGTGAAGGTAGGTAGCTATTACAGCAAAATAGTCTGTAAATGGAACACCTCTATATGAAACTGGTAGGTCATGTATTGCTGACCATGCAGCAGTGTATGCCTGTTCATTGCCCTGTATGTCAACATCAACAGGGACCCAACAAAAAACAATATCTTTATGCTTGGTAGAGATACGGCATAGCCAAAGTTGGATACGGAGAACTAGGGGTGAAGTGTATCAAATTTTCATATAGCCTGTAGAGCACTATGGGAGTTTGAGACAACCACAAATGATGATATAGGCATAGATACAATACGGATAAGTGCTGCAAGAATGGCATACAATTCTGCAGTAAAAATGCTAACTGTAGATAGTAAATGCCATTGCATGATGCTGTCCGGAATCAATGCTGCGAATCCGACAACATCAGAAAACTGAGAGCCGTCTGTGTACACTGCAATGGTATGAGAATGAGAGTGGAAATGGTCAAGAAAAAGAAAGTGGGAAGCTACCATAGGCAGTTGGGCTTTAGAGCAAGGGAGTGAGAAAGAACAGACTCGAACAGCTGGAACTTCCCAGGGGGGTAGGGAAAAGTGAGATGCTACATGAACATAGAAAGGTGGCAACTGTAGGGAAGACAAGAGCGAATGTAGGCAAAGAGCAAAAGGACGGAGCAAAAATGGGCGGCGAACAAATAAAGATTGTCTACTAATATCGGTGACCATTCTATAAATGGAAGGACTGCAGAGATCCTGAGAGTGTACATAGTAACGAAAGCAATGGGCATCACAGCAATCGGACAAGGATGGAAACATTCGCTTCTGCATAGAGGCTCTCAACAGGGGAAGAGCGAAAAGCACCAAGGCATAAACGTAATCCTTGGTGATAGATGAGGTAAAGCTAGAGAGAGTAGTAAGAGAGGCCGCTGAATAGATCTGGTCACCATAATCGAGTTTCAAAAAAATGAAGGCTGAATATAAGCGAAGAAGAGTTCGACGATCAGCTCCTCATGAAAGATGAACAAGAGTTTTAAGAAGGTTCAGCCTGCTGTGACAAGTTGCCTTCAGAGAGGTAATGTGAGGTTTCCAGGATAACCTACGGTCAAAGAGAAGACCTAGAAACCTGACTATCACGTGCAGGGATACAGGAGCCATAGAGGTACAAAGGATGATCGGAGACGACAGTGTCTAGTGAAAGTAATTTGGTGAGTTTTGGTACTGGAAAATTTAAACCCATGCGTGGTGGCCCAATTGGAAACACGGTCGACCTCATGCTGGAGAGAAACTGTAATGAGGTGACAGTCAGCGCCTGCACAGGCAATAGCGAAGTCAGCAACATAGAGTGATGACCAAATATTGGATGGAAGAAGTGAAGCCAAATCATTTATAGCAAGGAGAAAGTGCTGTGCTCAGAACGCATCCCTGGGGGACACCTTCAGCTTGGACAAAGTCCTGGTGGCTAACACTCTCGCTTCGCATGGCGAGAGCCTTGGTTTGATTCCCAGCCAGAGTAGAAACATTGGGAGTGTTTCTTTCCACCTGTTGTCTATGTTCCCCATCAGTAAAATGGGTACAGTGGTCTCTCATTTTTCGTAATTAATCCGTGTGACTATTATCGAAATTTACAATTTTCAAATCAATTTTCCCCATAACAAATAATGTAAATACGATTAATCTGTTCCTGACACCCAGAAGTATTAAAACAAACAAAATTTTTACATGAAATATATTATTATTATTATTATAATCAAGGGGGAAGCGCTAAACCCGGAGGATTATACAGCGCCTGGGGGGGGGGATATGTGGAAGGCATTCAGGCTTAATTCGGGGAACTGGAGCACAGATCCAATTCCCTAAATCAAGAGCCCCTCACCAACATCAAGGAACCTTCCTTGAGGGTACATGAAATATAGTGTAGTCATTAAACAATAAAATGGGCATGATGAATGAACATTAGAGCATAACACTTACCTTTTTGGCGATCTTCTTAGTATATGGGAGACTGGAGGAGGAGAGAGATTGAGATTATTTACAGTTTGGAAGGGATCCCTACCTCAACACTAGGTACAATGCTTCTGGGGTTACTTTTCTTCTCTGTTCTTAATGCCACTAGGACCAGCTTGAGAGTCATGGGTCCTGTCTCGCAAAGAACTGTCAGAGAGCTCTGTTCTGGCGTCTCTTTACATTCCTAAATGGTCAAGACTTTGTCACTGTACATGTTGCCAACATGGCTTGTAACAGCCTTGTCAGGGTGATGTTTCTCCATAAATCTTTCCATCTTACCCCACATTTAAAAAATCTCCTTAATTTCTGAAGAAGGCACCTTCTTCCATCTCTCTTCCTCCTCCTCTGCAGCAAGATTCTGAGCTGCGATCTGTTGCTCTTCCTGCTGAAGCTCTTGAAGCTCCTCAGTGGTGAGCTCTTCATTGTGGTCTTCCACCAACTCTTCCACATCCTCCAAACTCACATCCAACCCCATGGAACTTCCCAGTGCCACAATAGATTTAACAACAGATATAGGCTCATCAGGGTCAGCCCCAAACCCTTCAAAATCCCTCTTGTCGACACAATCTGGCCACAATTTTCTCCAAGCAGTTGAAAGTCCTGGTAGTCACTCCCTCCCAAGCCGTACCTATAAGTGTTATGCAATGGAGGATGCTGAAGTGTTCTCTCCAAAAATCTCTTAGGGTCAAGCAAGTGTCTGAGGTCACAGTCAAGCACCTTTGAAACATTGCTTTGGTGAAGAGTTTTTTAAAGTTTGCAATGACCTGCTGGTCCATGGGTTGGAGGAGAGGAGTGGTATTCAGGGTCAAGAACTTTACTGTGATGAATCCAAACTCCTCGAAAATTAGGTCATCCAAGTTTGGAGGATGAGCAGGTGCATTGTCCATTACTAGGAGGCACTTGAGATCCAATTTCTTTTCCAGAGGTAATTCTTCACACTAGGGCCAAACACTTCATTGAACCACTCAACGAAATTTCCCTTGTGACCCATGCCTTACTATTAGATTTCCAAAACACACACAATTTACTCTTCATAACATTGTTTTTCCTGAACGCTCTGGGATTTTCAGAATGGTACACTAGTAACAGCTTCACTTTGAAATCCCCACTAGCATTAGCACAGAACATGAGCGTCAGCCTGTCTTTCATAGGCTTGTGTCCTGGCAGTCCCTTTTCCTCCTGGGTAATGTAGGTCCTCTTTGGCATTTTCTTCCAAAAGAGGCCTGTTTCGTCACAATTGAACACTTGTTCAGGTTTCATTCCTTCAGCCTCTATGTACTCCTTGAACTCCTGCAAATATTTTTCAGCCACTGTTCGGTCTGAACTGGCAGCCTCACCATGCCTTATCACACTGTGTATGCCAGGACGGTTCTTAAATCTCTCAAACCAGCCTTTGCTGGCCTTAAATTCACTCACATCACCACTAGTTGCAGGCAATTTCTTTACCAAATCATCATGCAACTGCCTAGCCTTTTCACAAATAATCGACGTCACAAGACTATCTCCTGCTAATTGTTTCTCGTTTATCCACACCAATAATAACTTCTCAACATCTTCGAGTACTGGTGATCTCGTTTTTGTTAGCATATTTACCCCCTTTGCAACAACAGCTTCCTTGATTTTCTTTTTCTTGGCCATGATGGAAGCTATGGTTGTATGGGGTTTGTTATACATCCTGGCCAGTTCAGCCACACGTACGCCACTTTCATATTATTCAATGATGTTTTTCTTAAATTCAATCATATTTCTCACCTTCTTTACCAAAGGCTTGGCACTAGGAGCTTTCTTTGGAGCCATGGTACTTATTTAGCACTTGCAAGCACTAAAATGAATGGGATATTATGAAATATTTTGTATGAACAAGTGAGGGGACCGTCGCTCACTGGTAAACAATGGCACACTGGCGGGGAAGGGAGGGCGACTCGGCTCAGAGCCGTGCGTACGCGTCCCAGACGAATGACTATTTGCCAGTCAGACTATGAATAGCGAGCCAATGTTTTGACGGAAATAATGTTACGATTTCCAAAAATTACAACTATCGAGGCTTACGAATATCGAGGGACCACTGTACCTGGGTGTTAGTCGACTGGTGTGGGTCGCATCCTGGGACACTGACCTAATTTGCCCGACATGCGGAGCATAAGAAAGGGCTTCCTATATAGTAGTATGTCATTGCTGTCAGCTAGGCCTGTATACCATGTACATGTACTTGTAGAAAATAAAGATATTATTATTTTTTTATTATTTTTTATTATCACACTGGCCGATTCCCACCAAGGCAGGGTGGCCCGAAAAAGAAAAACTTTCATCATCATTCACTCCATCACTGTCTTGCCAGAAGGATGCTTTACACTACAGTTTTTAAACTGCAACATTAACATCCCTCCTTCAGAGTGCAGGCACTGTACTTCCCATCTCCAGGACTCAAGTCCGGCCTGCTGGTTTCCCTGAACCCCTTCATAAATGTTACTTTGCTCACACTCCAACAGCAGGTCAAGTATTAAAAACCATTTGTCTCCATTCACTCCTACCAAACACGCTCACGCATGCCTGCTGGAAGTCCAAGCCCCTCACACACAAAACCTCCTTTACCCCCTCCCTCCAGCCTTTCCTAGGCCGACCCCTACCCCGCCTTCCTTCCACTACAGACTGATACACTCTTGAAGTTATTCTGTTTCGCTCCATTCTCTCCACATGTCCGAACCACCTCAACAACCCTTCCTCAGCCCTCTGGACAACAGTTTTGGTAATCCCGCACCTCCTCCTAACTTCCAAACTACGAATTCTCTGCATTATATTCACACCACACATTGCTCTCAGACATGACATCTCCACTGCCTCCAGCCTTCTCCTCGCTGCAACATTCATCACCCATGCTTCACACCCATATAAGAGCGTTGGTAAAACTATACTCTCATACATTCCCCTCTTTGCCTCCAAGGACAAAGTTCTTTGTCTCCACAGACTCCTAAGTGCACCAATCACCCTTTTCCCCTCATCAATTCTATGATTCACCTCATCTTTCATAGACCCATCCGCTGACACATCCACTCCCAAATATCTGAATACATTCACCTCCTTCATACTCTCTCCCTCCAATCTGATATCCAATCTTTCATCACCTAATCTTTTTGTTATCCTCATAACCTTACTCTTTCCTGTATTCACTTTCAATACGGAAATGTCTGTCAGTTAAAAAGTTCTTAAGGAAGGATGGTAGATTGAATTTGAGGCCTAAGGTGTTTGGTTGGGCTAAAATATTGCACCTCCAAGATGTATCATATGCCTTCTAGAGGTAAAAAAAAATGGCAATAACTGAGTGGTTATTCGGAAAGGCATTACGAACATATGTATCCATGCGTAGTAAGGGGTCTATGGTAGAACAGCCCTTACAAAAGCCATATTGACTAGTGGAGAGACTGTTTTGTCTCTCTCCATACAACATTAAACGTTGATTTACCAGACGTTCCATCACTTTGCAAACTGCACTGCTAAGAGCAATGGGACGATAGTGGGAGGCATCATGTCCCGTAGTACCCGGTTTTTGGAAAGGGAGAACAATGGCAGATTTCCACAGTTTGGGAAAACTCCTTGTGACCAAATAAGATTGAAAAGGTGTGAGAGGACTGCAAGGGCTGACTGATGTAAATGATGTAACATCCGAATATGAATGTCGTCCGACCCAGCTGCCGATGATCGACAAGCTGAGAGCGTTGCCTCCAGTTCCTGAAGTGTAAAAGGCACATTAAACTGTTCTTCTCTGAGAGAAGGAAAGTCCAAGGGTGCTAACTCTCTGGCAGACTTTGAGGAAAGAAACGACGGGCATAGATGGAGCCCCCGAGACATACAGACTAGATGATTGCTAATTTCATTGGAAACATCTAGAGGGTTTGCTATATCAACACCAGCAACCCGCAGAACAGGAGCAGAATCAGGAGAGTATTTGCCACTCAGTTTCTGTATTTTTTCCAAACTGCACTCATAGAGGAAGCAGAGGTGATGGTGGAAACAAAATCTCACCAGCGAGTGCATTTAGCATCACGGATGACATGGCGAGCGATAGCACGCGTCTGCTTAAAATCAAGAAGTCTCTCAGTGGTTCTATTGTACTGGTACCTGCCCCACGCAACTCGTTTCAAACGTACTGCACAAGCACAAGCAGGAGACCACCAGGGCATGCACTTCTGAGAATGTCTGCCCGAGGTGTGGGGTATACTGTACAATGAGAAGCTGCGGTTAACACTGAGGATGAGAAAAGGTGTAAAAGCTCATCAATGGAAGACGAAGAAGGAACCTCACTAAAAGCAGTTAGTTGTGAGTAAAGGTCCCAATTTGCTTGATCAAATTGTCAGTGTGGGCTACAAAGAGGTGGTGAATATGAAGGGGAAGTAAGAATGATTGGAAAATGATCACTGTCATGTAAATCCGGGAGAACAGACAAGGTGAAATCTAGTGCTGCGGAGGAAGAGCAGACTGAGAGATCAATACAAGAGAGAGTATGAGTACGAGGATCAAAATGGGTGGGAGTACCAGTGTTTAAAACATGGAGGGGGTGAGAAGTGAAAAAAGCCTCAACTGAATGCCATGGGAATCACAGTGAGACCCCCAGAGGAAATGATGAGCATTAAAATCGCCTAATAACAAAAGTGGTGGTGGTAAGGACGAAACAAGAAAGGTAACATCTGGGATAGATGATGCCCGAGAAGGAGAGAGATACAAAAAACAGACTGTATACCACTTATGCAAGTGGATACGGGCTGCAGTGTAATGCAGCGAAGTACGAACAAATAGCTGATGGTACGGAATATCAGTGCATAGAAGGGCACTTTCACTGAAGGTCCCATCAGAAAAAGGATCCAAAGTATACAATAAATTAAAGCCTGAGATGGAATAGATTACCGCGGAGTGTAATTTTGGTTCTTGTAAGCAAACACCGACAGGGGAAAGCTGGGAAAGCAACTGCTGAAGCTCACACCAATTACCCGAGGCCGCGGATATTCCATTGTAAATAGGCCATGATTGATAATGATAAACATACCAGAAATCTGCAGGTATGGGTGCCTATGGACTAGAGGGGTTTGAAAAGTCCACATGTGGTGGCAGCGGAAAATGTTCAAGTGACAAAGGAATGGAGCGTTTTGAAGAAAGGAGTTGCGTAGATGGAGGAGAGGAAAGAGAAGGAACAGGGGGCGGATCAGTGTCCATTGATGGTTTAGTCCCTGCAATATATTCAGAGATAGCTTCAAGTGTTTCGGAATTCAAAGACGATGTATGGGAGACAATATTGGAGATGGAAGGAGGAGGGTGAGTAAAGATTGGGACAGTAATGGATTGTACCAAAGTAGGTGGGGACGAAAGGGTGTGGACACAGGAGAAGAAGTGTGGGAGGTGACAGAAGAGGCAGAAACCTGGGAGATGGCAAAAACCGGAAGAGGCAGAAACCTTGGGAGGGGACAGGGGAAGAAGGCACAGTATGACTAGGAGGGTGAACCTCCACAATTGCAACAGAGCCTCTTAGAGGGGAAGAACCAGGTACAGATACTGGAAAGGTAAAATGTGGAGGTGGAAGAAGAGAAGGAGGGGTTAAAGGAGATTTGAGCAATGGGGATTTTTTGGACTTTTGAGAAGTAGAGGGGCGATTGGGAGGTGTCGTACAAGGTCTTGTCGATACTGGGGCTTGTGAAGGAGAACATGAAGATGTGAGAGCAGACTGAGGTGTTGAAGTAGGGACTTCTGAGCCTAGGACAGCAAAGGAATTAGAACACAGGAGTGACTATGGTAAGGGCAACCACAGAGAAGGCTGCAGAAGATGGGACCCTAGAAGTGGGGGGATGTTTAGAAACACGAAAATGAGAAATATAGGGTAGTCTCCCCTGGAGGCGTAGATGAGAATCTGCCATAGCAAAAAGGAGACCTTCTGTCTCTTTGAGGCAACGGATTTCCTGCTCATTTAAGTAGACTTGGCAACAGTGAGAGTAAGAAGGGTGAGCCTCATGACAATTAAGGCAAGAGGGAGGCCGACTACATGACGCATTAGAATGGTCATCGGCACCATAGACTGGGCATTCAGCAATAGATCTGAAATATTTTGCTGGGTGACCAAATCACCAGCAATTTTCTACACTGCTGCAGTGTAGTGATCACCTTTCGAACTTGCAACCGATGTCCAGCTATATAAACAGAGGATGGGATTTCACAGCTGTCGAAAGTTAATCGAACTACATTGCAAGGGTATCCTTTCTGCCCACAGGCAGGAAGGATATAAGTGTTTACTTTGAGGATTGGGAGATCCTGGAGTTCCAGCTGCTCAAGAATGTCGCTGAAAACAAGTTTGGAAATTCTGTTGGACTATGGTATGGGGCAGAATGACAGTACTACTACAAGAATTGAGGGAATGATGTTTTTCAATAGTGACAGGAATAGTATCGATATTTGAAAGGAGAGAAAGATCATGAGCTTGGGTAGCATTCTGGACAGTGACGATGCGCATACCGCTCATGAGAGCATGAAAGGAAATATCTCTACCAACATGGCATAGTAGCGCCTTGCCAATACTATCCTGGAGTTTACCTGGAGAGAGTTTCGGGGGTCAATGCCCCCGCGGCCCGGTCTGTGACCAGGCCTCCTGGTTGGAAAGATAGGCAATAGAGGAAGTCGGTCGTAAAGTAAAGAATTTAGTCCATTATGCTGTCCAAAGCCGAGCGTGGAAAGGGAGTGCATGAGATGTCAGTCTTTTCTGAGTAGAATGGGAAGGTAATGAAGTATCGTCAACAGGCAATTGTCGTTGGCGTTTAGAAGTGGGACCAGAGTTGGTCCGACGTGGGACGGGCTGGCAATTCAAAAATTGCCGCACCATAGATGGAGAGGCCGGAAGCATAGTCAAAGGAGGGTGGAGGTCAGACAAATCAAAGGAGTCAGTCGAGACCCCAGTACCTGAAGCTGATGATGAAACAGCACCAGCAAGAGGTACAGGGGCATCAGGAGTGTCCGAAGAATTGTCAAAAAATGAGGCAGGGTCAGAATGGGGTGCAGTACCAGTAAGGGGCCTGGGGGTAGCGGGTTCATGCACTAGGGCTTCCATGGTTAGGTTACTTCTTTCTTTTTGTTTTTAAGAAAAAAAAAATGGAAAAAAGAAAAAAAAGGGGGGGGGGGAACGGGGAGGAATAGTTCCTAGGAGGAATGAAAGGGCCGGAAATCACCTTCTATGCCCAAGAGGACCTCAACACCACAAGCAGTGCAGATGTGGCATGGTACCTGTGCCAATTTACTAACTTTTTCATGGTAATGAATATGATATTGTGTATATGGACTTCAGTAAGGCTTTCGATAGATTTCCACACCGGAGGCTATTGAGGAAACTTAAGGCACACGGAATAGGAGGAGAAATTTTTTCCTGGGTAGAGGCATGGCTGACAAATAGGCAGCAGAGAGTTTGCATAAATGGGGAGAAATCAGAATGGGGGCTCATCACAAGTGGCGTTCCTCAGGGGTCAGAGTTGTGCCCGTTGTTGTTCACAATTTACATAAACGACATAGATGAGGGAATAAATAGCGACATAAGCAAATTTGCTGATGACACCAAAATAGGCCGTCCAATTCATTCTAATGAGGACACTAGAGCACTCCAGAATGATTTGAATAGACTGATGCAATGATTGGAGAAGTGGCAGATGCAGTTTAATATTGACAAATGCAAAGTTCTAAATGTTGGACAATTAAATAACCATGCCACATAAAAACTAAATAATGTAGATCTTAATACTACTGACTGCGAAAAGGATTTAGGAGTTCTGGTTAGCAGTAATCTAAAACCAAGACAACAGTGCATTAGTGTTCGCAATAAAGCTAACAGAATTCTTGGCTTCATATCTAGAAGTATAAATAATAGAAGTCCTCAGGTTGTTCTTCAACTCTCTATATCCTTGGTTAGGCCTCATTTAGACTATGCTGCTCAGTTCTGGTCACCGTATTACAGAATGGATACAAATGCTCGGGAAAACATACAGAGAAGGATGACAAAGATGGTCCCATGTATCAGAAATCTTCCCTATGAGGATAGACTGAGGGGCCTGAATCTGTACTCTCTCGAAAGGCTTAGAATTAGGGGGATATGATTGAGGTGTATAAATGGAAAACAGGAATAAATAAAGGGGATGTAAATAGCATGCTGAAAATTTCCAGCCAAGACAGGACTCGCAGCAATGGTTTCAAGTTGGGAAAAATTCAGATTCAAGAAGGATATAGGAAAGAACTGGTTTGGTAATAGGGTCGTGGATGAGTGGAACAAACTCACGAGTACAGTTATTCAGGCTAAAACGTTGTGTAGTTTTAAAAATAGGTTAGATAAATACATGAGTGGGTGTGGGTGGGTGTGAGTTGGACCTGACTAGCTTGTGCTGCTGGGTCTGGTGCTGTGCTGGTGAGTGGAGCTGACCAGACTGGGTGGGTCATTGGGCTAATCCGGGGGTGGGGGTTATTGGGCTAATCTGGGGGGGGAGGGACATGGACCTGCTCCACATGGGTCAGTAGGCCTGTTGCAGTGTTCCTTCTTTCTTATATTCTTATACCCTACCCTTCATGCCAGTAAAGCAGCAATCCACAATAGGAACCTCACATCTGCCGAGCTACCTCAGTGAACAAAAGAGAGGGCGGCCAGATATCCGCCACAAAGCATACCTCCTTTGGCCCCCACCCCCAGAATCCAAAAGGTGGCCTCCAGAGACACACCCATCGCCCAAAAGACACCCAAAGCCACCCCTCGGGAGACCAGAGAGGGAACAGGATATCCCCAGGCGATCCAGATTCCAGGGCAAACTACACCACTGCCAAGAATCTCAACAGAATGGGATTGACCTCGGTACCCTTTCCCTTACCTAGGAACCAGTAGGCCTGTGGGAAGAATCCCAAAGTCCAAAAAGAGGAAGGGAATAAGGGAGGGATGGGGGGGAGGAGGAAAGGAAACTGGGAGGATGGGATAGGGAAGGGGGGATTGGGGGGTAATTAGGTTGGGTCTGAGGAAGGAGACAAACATGTCTAATTCCTCTGACCAAGAGCCTCTTCACCATGACAAGGAGACATCCTTGAAGAGGTCTGGAATTAGAGGCTACTGTAAAGGTGGATTCCAAAAAAATTTTCCCCCCCGGAGTCTTGGGATGGGTGATGGTTTGCATTATGTTAAGGGGAACATTTGCAGTTTTTCCCAAACTGAATGAAAAAGGGTTCTTGTCGTGTTTTGGGCAAGTTTTTTTGTCATCATCCAGGCAATTTTTCTGCAATTCGGCTTTGACAGAGTGGGAGATGACTGGGTTTAAAAAATTGAGAATTAGCAACTTACTATGTGACTTATGTATCTTCACCCAATCTTGCCACCCTTAACTTTGTGAATAGGAGCTGATTAAATATCGCTGGATGAAAAGCCAAAAAAATTCGCTTAAACACCGCAAAACTTACTATAAAAAATGTTTGGTAGCAGAGCGGAAAGAGGCACAAAATAACATTAAGATTGACAACACTTAATTCCAAAATATTGGGGAAAATTCTTAGGCTTATACCTTGACAATAACTGAGTTTCAGCACCCATATCAGCTGATAGCAAAGTATCGAACGTTGGATCCTCTCCAGATACGATACTACGTGGGCATTGGCTAACCGGCACGGTTATTGTCCATACGGGGGGGAGGTATGGCTGAGGGTAGTAGCTGCTGAAATCCTTCTAAAGCCTATAATACCCAAAAAAACCTATCAGAATAATCACTAAATCCACCTGGCAGCACAACCACAACTCTCAAGGACTAAACTACCGTTCAGATACCCCAACTTTACCTCCTTTGGCCCCCTAGAATCCGAAGGTGCTCCAAGACTGACCTTAACACTTCTGATAGACTCGAACAGACCCACGGGAACAAGAGAAAACATTTACGCCATTCCCGTGTCCGACTAACCTTTACAAAAATCAAATGTCAAGGCCCTAAAATCGGGATTACCTCCTGTAAACCCTCTTACTGCAGGAACCATACCTTGGGAAAACCCAATTAAAAAGTTAACTCCCGAATAACCGGAGGTAGGAAAGACCCCCTGGTGGTTGATTGGAACGGAACATTGGGAAATTAGGTATTAACAAGCATTAATATAATGAATCCTCTGATACTCCTTTTCGAAACTAATGAGGCCTAAACAAAGTTTCCCAACTTAGAGGCTCACAAGGTATTGTTCCTAAAAACTTTCCCCGCTCTTGTTTTTGGGTATCTTTACATTTAAATGAAACAGTATGCAGAATGTTTCCAACATGAATCGTAAGTGGTCCCTTGTTCATGTTTTACTAAATGTTATCCATCAATAAGGCAATTTTCTTTGTAAATCGATTGAACCTATAGCGAATAACTTTGAATTTGAAATTTGGGAATTTGCAATATGGGAATCTTTATTCAGGAAACGTTTTGCTACACAGGACTACAGGCTGAGGTACTGATTACCTCAAACTCCTCCTCTCCTTACACCTTCTGCTTTGTATTGGACTGATGAAGCCACTGTGTGGCGAAACATTTCCTGAATAAAGATTCCCATACACTGCATAAGTGCCTCAATCTTCAACTTGTCAGTTTTTCAAACCATTCATCACTCATGACTGGGTTTGGGTGAGAGAAGACGTAGGTTGTGTCATCTGAAAATAATATGGGTTTGAGTAGCTGTGATGCATTCGGTAGGTCACATGTAGATGAGAAAGAGGAGTGATCCAAGGACACTTCCCTGTGGGACTCCTACTGTGACTGGTTGAGTGGGAGAGTTTGCACAATTTGTGTACACATATTGGCTTCTGTTACTAAGGTATGACTTTAGGTAGCTGAGGGAGTGGCCTCTTATACCATAGTGTGTCAATTCTGTTTGCAGCAATTCATGGTCGACTGTATAAAAAGCTTTACGTAAGTCAATGAAAATTCCCAGTGCGACTTCTTTCTTCTCGAGAGTGGTATATATTAGTTCTAGCATGTGTATGATAGCATCATTTGTGCTTTTATTATTACTGAATCCAAACTGAAAGGGGTTTAGTATGTTGTGTGAGACAAGGTAGGAATAGGTCTGTCTATGAATTAATTTTTCAAAGATTTTAGAGAGCAGTGGTAAATTAGATATTGGTCTATAGTTATTCTAGTCAGCTTGGTCACCTCCTTCGTGGATCAGGGTGACCTTTGCTATTTTGAGAACTGCTGGGAAGGTGGAGGATTCAATGGATTTGTTAAAGAGTGTTGCAATAATTGATGACAACACTTAAGAAGCTTTTTAGTACATAAAAGTTGGGAAGTTATTTATGTCTCCTGCCTTGATTTTAAGGGTGTTGATGATGAGCGAGACTTCTGTTGGGTTGGTAGGAGCCAGGAATAGTGTATTCAGGTAGGTACCCATGAGTTAGTCTGATGGACAGGTGTTTGAGCTTGGGATTTTGCTCGCCAGATTCTTTCCTATGGTGAAGAAAACATTGAGTCTGTTTGCTGTTTCAGTTGGTTGGAGAAGGAGTTCATCTGATTTTGTTAATTTGTTTGTTTTGTTTTTTGATATCTTTTTAGTTCCTCAAATTTCAGCTAGGATTTTCCAGGCCTTTGTCATATCATATTTGATGTTATGTAATCTGTTTTCATAATAATTTTTTTTAGACCTTCTTATCAGGCTGGTAAGAGCAGACAAGCAATGTTTAGACTGTTCTCTAGTTATTTGACCCATTCTGTACTGCTTTCATATTGGTGCTTTGTGTTAATGGATTTAAGGATGCTGGTTGCCCGAAATACTCTGCAATATTAAATTGTAATAATGTTTTTTTTATATACTACATCAGAACTGTAATTCTTCTCTACTAAATTAATTAAAACCATATAGAGCAAACGAAAAGAATATTCAGTTTTCTTGTATTCATTTTAACTCACTAATGACCCTATTAACAATGACAACACAGTTATTGCCTTATTAATCCTAAGTTAGTCTTAAGTTTGCTTGAAATACTCTGCAGATAAAGGGGCTTTTGGCATGTTCAGCCAATTATTACATTCCTTTGTACAAATAAGTATTATGCTAAAATATAATAATATTACAGTGGACCCTCCCTTTTTGTTGGGCTATGTTTTCGCAAATTTCAGTTATCGCAGACCTTTTTTGTAAAAATATTAGCTCAATTTTCGTTACTTTCCTCCATTCTCGTCGGTGGTACGGTACCTGTAAGAGTGCTGCATGCACACAAAGCCTCCTGTACAAGCATTCTGAGGCAGTGTCGCTTTGCTTCTTGGTGAGTAAACATTATCCTGCTAGGTCACAGGAACATTTTGTAATACACCTACCATCCGACTTATGACCTGCTCGACATACATCCACTCGATTTATGACCATGTATCTGGCAGCTGGGCTGGGCTGGCTGATGTACACTGCTGTACAATATTTGACGATACTCGCGGCGGCAATGCATCATGCAGGCAGCATCAGTTTGAGTAACCCTGCCCTATCAGCAACATCATACTGTATTAACTGTACTAACTGGACAGTAAATTTCACCATGGCCCCTAAGATGAAGTCTGAATCTTGCACTCGAGATTGTGGCAAGAAAGGCTCTTACTCTTGAACTCTCTATTTGTTTTCACTGTTGCACATAAACCTGTCTGTATCTGTCTGTCTGTATATCTGTGTTTGTCTGTATCTCTGTGTCTTTCTATCTGTCTGTCTACCTGTGTGTGTATCTTTGTGTCTACCTGTGTCTTTATGACTACCTGTGTGTCTGTCTACTTGTGTCTTTCTGTCTACCTGTGTGTGTGTCTTTCTGTCTGTGTGTCTGTCTACCTGTGTGTCTGTCTACCTGTGTGTCTGTCTACCTGTGTGCCTTTGTCTACCTGTTTATCTGGAGAGAGTTCCGGGGGTCAGCGCCCCCGCGGCCCGGTCTGTGACCAGGCCTCCTTAGGTCAGTGTCCCAGGATGCGACCCACACCAGTCGACTAACACCCAGGTACCCATTTTACTGATGGGGAACATATACAACAGGTGGAAAGAAACACGTCCAATGTTTCTACTCTGGCTGGGAATCGAACCCAGGCCCTCACCGTGTGAAGCGAGAGCGTTAACCACCAGGCCACCAGAGCCTGTGTGTCTGTCTGTCTACCTGTGTCTGTCTTTCTGTCTGCTTGTCTGTCTCAGAGCCACTCAATAAGAGTGTAATTGGTCTTGAAGATGCCATATTAATAATAACACAATAATAATCATTGAGGCGCATTAAACATGTGTATAGCGTTAATATAGACATTTTGCTTAATCCATCTATAATTTTTTTTTCAAAATTACATAATAAACATGCTACATAACATATAAACATATAAATTAACAAATATGAGATGTTTTTCTGGTCGACTTGACAGAGTGAACAAAAACCATTCATGTCCGGACTGGTAACAACAACAACAACGATGTTTGTTTACACTCGCGATCCTTCTACATTCTCATTCTCTCTCTCTCTCTAGTTTATTCATTTAATCTTGTTTACTCACCTCTCACTCTACATTAAGACTACACTTTAAGGTAAATAATGAGTGGACACGATTATTATATTTTTTTATTACAGTGGACCCCCGGTTAACGATATTTTTTTCACTCCAGAAGTTTGTTCAGGTGCCAGTACTGACCGAATTTGTTCCCATAAGAAATATTGTGAAGTAGATTAGTCCATTTCAGACCCCCAAACATACACGTACAAACGCACTTACATAAATATACTTACATAATTGGTCACATTCGGAGGTAATCGTTATGCGGGGGTCCACTGCATTTTATTTATTATCACACTGGCCGATTCCCACCAAGGCAGGGTGGCCGGAAAAAGAAAAACTTTCACCATCATTCACTCCATCACTGTCTTGCCAGAAGGGTGCTTTACACTACAGTTTTTAAACTGCAACATTAACACCCCTAATTCAGAGTGCAGGCACTGTACTTCCCATCTCCAGGACTCAAGTCCGGCTTGCCGGTTTCCCTGAACCCCTTCATAAATGTTACTTTGCTCACACTCCAACAGCACGTCAAGTATTAAAAACCATTTGTCTCCATTCACTCCTATCAAACATGCTCACGCATGCCTGCTGGAAGTCCCAGCCCCTCACACACAAAACCTCCTTTACCCCCTCCCTCCAACCTTTCCTAGGCCGACCCCTACCCCGCCTTCCTTCCACTACAGACTGATACACTCTTGAAGTCACTCTGTTTCTCTCCATTCTCTCTACATGTCCGAACCACCTCAACAACCCTTCCTCAGCCCTCTGGACAACAGTTTTGGTAAACCCGTACCTTCTCCTAACTTCCAAACTACGAATTCTCTGCATTATATTCACACCACACATTGCCCTCAGACATGACATCTCCACTGCCTCCAGGCTTCTCCTCGCTGCAACATTCATCACCCATGCTTCACACCCATATAAGAGCATTGGTAAAACTATACTCTCATACATTCCCCTAAATAACAAAAAGGCACAATACCGTGACTGGAACGATACACAAATAACCCGCACATAAAAGACAGAAGCCCACGCGACGACGCCTCGTCCGACTTGGACATTGACAAGTCACACTTGTGACTTTGTCAATGGTCCAACGTCGGACGAGCGTCGTCGTGGGCTTCTTGTCTTTTATGTGCGGGTTATTTGTGTATACATTCCCCTCTTTGCCTCCAAGGACAAAGTTCTTTGTCTCCACAGACTCCTAAGTGCACCACTCACCCTTTTCCCCTCATCATTTCTATGATTCACCTCTATCTTTCATAAACCCATCCGCTGACACGTCCACTCCCAAATATCTGAATACATTCACCTCCTCCATACTCTCTCCCTCCAATCTGATATCCAATCTTTCATCACCTAATCTTTTTATCCTCATAACCTTACTATTTCCTGTATTCACTTTTAATTTTCTTCTTTTGCACACCCTACAAAATTCATCCACCAATCTCCGCAACTTCTCTTCAGAATCTCCCAAGAGCACGGTGTCATCAGCAAAGAGCAACTTTGACAACTCCCACTTTATGTGTGATTCTTTATCTTTTAACTCTATGCCTCTTGCCAAGACCCTCGCATTTACTTCTCTTACAACCCCATCTATAAATATATTAAACAACCACGGTGACATCACACATCCTTGTCTAAGGCCTACTTTTACTGGGAAATAATTTCCCTCTTTCCTACATACTCTAACTTGAGCCTCACTATCCTCGTAAAAACTCTTCACTGCTTTCAGTAACCTACCTCCTACACCATACACTTGCAACATCTGCCACATTGCCCCCCTATCCACCCTGTCATACGCCTTTTCCAAATCCATAAATGCCACAAAGACCTCTTTAGCCTCATCTAAATACTGTTCACTTATTATTATATTAGTTTAATAATAATATTAGTATTAATATTAGTATATATGTTTCACTGCAATAATAATAATTATTATTGTAAATTTAGGGCACTGGAGCACAGATCCACTGTATAGCACTTTGTCTGGATTTTTTGGGTTATCCTAGGTAATTTATACTATGTATGATCACTTACATGTACCTGTGAGAAAGAGAGAAGAGAGAGAGAGAGAGAGAAGAGAGAGGAGAGAGGGGAGAGAGGAGAGAGAGAGAGAGAGAGAGAGAGAGAGAGAGAGAGACAGAGACAGAGAGACAGAGACAGAGAGACAGAGACAGAGAGACAGAGACAGAGAGACAGAGACAGAGACAGAAAGAGAGAGACAGAGACAGAGAGAGACAGACAGAAAGAGAGAGAGAGAGACAGAGAGGGAGAGGGAGAAAGAGAGAGAGAGAGACAGAGAGAGAGAGACAGAGAGAGAGAGACAGAGAGAGAGACAGAGAGAGCCACATTCAGTCAGCCAGCCATCCACCCACCCACCCGGCTATTTACCCGGCCAACCACCCAGCCACACACCTGGCCACCTACCTGGCCAACCACCTGGCCACCCAGCCAGCCAGCTAGATACGTATTACACATGTTCCAGAGTTGTTTCTCTTTACTTAGGGTATAGGTTATACTACATTCTGGCAGGATGACGCTACCAGTGGTATTCTCCCATTCCACTGTGTCGACAATACATAAAGATAACAGTAACATATGATACTGTATGCGATGTAAAATTTACAATACAGTTCACTACCATGTATACATTATATTCAGTACATAAATAATTAAAATATAACAATAGAAGTAAATTATGGTAATAATGATTGTACATTACATTATAGTATTATGTAGGTAGTTTATATAGGAAAGGTTTGACATTATGCCATATCCAGTATGTCGGGAATTTTCAAAGGTTCGACTTATGCCCATTTTGACTTATGACCGGTTGGTCAGAACCAAGCATGGTCGTAAGTTGGATGGTACCTGTAATTCACTGTTTTTTCCACTTGTTTATTCAGTTTGACTCCTAAATAAGCCACCCTGGGCCCAAAGAAAGCTGCTAGTGCCAGCCATTTGGTAAAGGTGAGAAACATGATAGAATTAAAGAAAGAAATCATTGGGAAATATGAAAGTAGCATAATTGTGGCTGACATCATGAGGATGTATGCCAAGCCTGCATCAACCATTAGTTCCATCGTGGTGAATTATTATAATAAAAAAGAAGCGCTAAACCACAAGGGCTATACAGCACTGCAGGGCAGGAAGGAAGCAAGGGTATCAGGTGGCAAAATGGAGAGGGATGATTAGTAGGTTATGGAGAACAGCGGGGCAGTGGATAGCGCAGGGGCACAGGGTAGCAAGAGATGGAGGGAGAAAGGGTTGAGGGGAGTATGAAAGGTATCATCAACAGAGTTTGTGGAGTATATTGGTTGTTGTCAAGAAGTCAATGAGAGAGTCAGGATTAAAGAAGAGTCTATCAGCAAGAAGGGAAGATAAAGAGAGAGTAGTAGAGCGGAGACGACGTTGGAGGTAAATTCTGTGTGCTCGTTGATAGAGAGGGCAGTCTAACAGAATGTGGCTAACCGATACTGGAACCTGACACTTCTCACAGAGAGGAACAGGGTGCCTCTCCATGAGATACCTTTGAGTAAGACAAGTGTAACCAATGCGAAAGCAGGTGTGAGGGAAAAGTTCAATAGATAGGAGTAGCGAGGGAGTATATAGTAACAATAGTTTCATTGCCGGCTACTTGTTAAGGTAGGGTAAGTCAAGCTCCCACTATTCCCGCCTTTTTTCCCCAACCCCGAAAGTGATAGTTTGACTGCCGGCTGCTTGTTAAGGTAGGGTCAGTCTAGCTCCCGCTATCCCTTCCCCTCCTTCTTCCCCCCCCCCCTCAAAAGGTGACGTGTGGGGCTCCGGTCCAAACAGTAGTCACTAGACTCACAGCTCCCAGCACTACTGTAAGTACATGCCTGCCTTGTATTCTAGTGGATTTATTGGTTGAAAGCTTCACTTCTGACCAATAATAAACTTAATCCTTTCAGTCTTGCTCTAAGTTGACTGTTGTAATAATCACCACATCTTTTAGGTAGTGTACTTATCATGGAGAGTGATTTCTTAAGCAGTGGGTAAACCTGTCTATCTTTCCAGCTTGGATGACAGAGAGGGTCACCTGCCAATCAACGAGCAGAACTGATGGAGATGGACTAACGTCCTGAGACTTCCCCTTTTTGGATTTAATTACCTGTGCACCTGTATGAAATTGCAGGATGTAACCCCTCATCATTGCAGTGGTAAAGAACCTGCTTTCCTGTCATCGGGATATAATACTCACGGCTATACTGTGAAGAACGAACCGGTGGGTTGTAACCAACACCTGCGACCCCCTCCCCTATCATCAGCAATGGCTACAATTTCAACAACTCAGTGTCACCAACACCAGACACCCCTATATATACAGTGGACCCCTGCATAATGATTACCTCCAAATGCGACCAATTATGTAAGTGTATTTATGTAAGTGCATTTGTACATGTATGTTTGGGGGTCTGAAATGGACTAATCTACTTCACAATATTTCTTATGGGAACAAATTCGGTCAGTACTGGCACCTGAACATACTTCTGGAGTGAAAAAATATCGTTAACCGGGGGTCCACTGTATTAGCGTTGAATTCAGTTATCATTTATATTTTTCATTTTTCATTTTCTTTAATGTAGGATTAATATTTCATATTTAAGTATTTTATATTTTCTATATAATAAAGTGTTTAAGTTTGTCTGTTATTATTTCTTTTTCTATTCATTAATTTTCCTGAGGAGGAGCCAGCCTGGGTAATACTGTCTGAAGTTGTTACAGGGCTGAGTAAGCCTTCACAAGTGGCGACCTTGCCAGGATCAACTCGACTGAATCAAGATTCAACTCCATCTCGAATCTACCATTGGAACTTCAATGCCGCATACCACAGACGGTTACCACCAGCCATGAGTAATCATTCTCTATGGTAGGACTACAATACAGGTATTTAAAAGATTTGGTGATTGTTAGTCTCAATTTATTGTAAGTCAAGTCAAGGCAGGAATACTAGTTAATTCTGCCATCTATTTTTGTGTGAGCTTGAAACATTTTGGAGGATTAGACTCTAGGGACCCGAGTTTTTTTCCAGTGAAAAATTTTTTTCATTGAGCTCTTTATTATATCAAGGGAACTGTCATAGGGCACTCTTGTTTGTTGGTGAGAAGATTGGATGGTCAAGTGCCCCCATTTACTTTACTGTTTGCTCGGAGCCGGCATAGAACCCTTCATTTTAATTAATACATATTGTTTAATTGAAGTAGGGATCGAGCCCTCTGGTTTATTAACAGTTTGAGCAGAGCAGGAATTGAACCCTCCGTTTTCTTTAATACCAGTTTCATTTCCCCTGATAGTTTAAGTTATTCTTGCAAGTATGCATGAATACCAGTTTTGGATGAATGCTGGAAGTAAGTTAGGAATAACATGGAAAAATTTAGAATCTTTCATTAGTGCTAAGATCCAGGAAAGATTTGAAAGAGAGAGAATTGAGAGAGAAGAAAGACAGTAAGAAAGGGAAAGAGAAGAAGAAAAGGAGAGAGAATCAAAAGAGAAGAGAAAAAGGAAAGAGAGAGAATTGAGAGAGAAATCCAAGAAAGACAGTTAGAAAGAGAGAGAGAAGACAAAAAGGAGCGTGATAGACTTGATCGTGAGGAGAGAGCTAGAGTACGTGAAGAACAAGTTAAATTAAGAGAACTTGAGGAAAGAGCAAAGGATAGGGAACGTGGGGGAACAAAGCAAAAATACGTGAGGAACAAGCTAAGATACGTGAGGAACAGGTTAAATTAAGAGAACTTGAGGAAAGAGCACAGGATAGAGAAGTTGAGGAAAAAGCTAGGGAACATGAGTTAATAGAGAGAGAAAAGGATCGCGAGCTCGAAAAATCTTGCCTTGAATTAGAGAATAAAAAGTTAGCTTTTACACAACAACAATTAGAGGAAGGAGTAATGGAACAACGTGCAGTCAGTGCACATATTCCAACACCTAATTTACCTCCCTTCACAGAGGAGGAAGACATAACTTCATACATTATCATTTTGGGAAAATATGCTACCCTCTGTGAATGGCCTGCTGACACCTGGGCTACCAGGTTATGAATGTTATTTTCTGGTACAGCCTTGAATATCTATGCAACTTTGTCACAGGATATTATATGTAATTATAACCTACTGAAGAAGGCAATCCTTAAAGCATATCAAAAAACCACAAAAATTCTTACAGGAAAGATTTCAGGTATGCCACCTACAGCTGGCCAGACTTTCAGCAGTTACAGGTAACACTCTTTCGTTTGTTCGACTTTTGGGATAGAGAGTTCAGGAATTGATCACAGTTTGAATCTCTTGAGACTTCATGGTTGGTGACAGTCCTGACAGCTCTTCCTCACCAGATACGACATTCATTAGAGAACGTAAACCTGATTAAAGCTGAGGAAGTTTGCTGAGGTGCTGACCTGTATGCTGAGGCTCCACAATTCCTATAAAGACCTAAAGGGATCGAACCCTAAGGGCAAGGGTTCATCAGACCTTAAGAAATCAAACCCTCTAATGGAAAGTAAATGACTTCTTTTATTCCTGTTTGTCATTTGTGTGGTGTTAAGGGACATAAACGTCCAGATTGTCCTTCTAAGAAGGTCCAAAAAGTTGGAAGATGTTTTAAAGACTGTAATGACCAAGCACCCTTTGTTCAGGAACAGTTAATGGGCTTAATGTATCTACTAACCTACCGAACCTAACCTAACCTAACCTAACCTAACCTAACCGAACCAACCTAACCTAACCTAACCTAACCTAACCTAACCTAAACCTAACCGAAAACCCAACCTAACCTAACCCAACCTAACCTAACCTAAACTAACCTAACCTAAACCTAACCTAACCGAACCTAACCGAACCCAACGAAAACCCAACCTAACCTAACCTAAAACCCAACATAACCTAACCTAACTAACCTTAAAACTAACCTAACCGAACCCAACCTAACCTAACCTAACCCAACCTTACCGAACCTAACCTAACCTAACCTAACCGAACCTAACCAAACCGAACCTAACCAACCTAACCTAAACCTAACCAACCTAACCGAACCGAAAACCCAACCTAACCGAAACCCAACCTAACCTAAACCGAACCTAACCGAACCTAACCTAACCTAACTAACTAACCAAAACCAAAACCTAACCTACCTAACCTAACCTAAAACCCAACCTAAACCCAACCTAACCGAACCTAACCTAACCTAACCTAACCTAACCTAACCTAACCGAACCGAACCTAACCTAACCTAACCTAACCTAACCTAACCTAACCTAACCGAACCTAACCTAACCTAACCTAACTGAACCTAACCTAACCGAACTGAACCTAACCTAACCTAACCTAACCTAACCTAACCTAACCGAACCTAACCTAACCTAACCTAACCTAACCTAACCTAACCCAACCTAACCTAACCTAACCTAACCTAACCTAACCTAACCTAACCTAACCTAACCTAACCCAACCTAACCCAACCTAACCTAACCTAACCTAACCCAACCCAACCCAACCCAACCCAACCCAACCTAACCTAACCTAACCTAACCTAACCTAACCTAAGACTACTGAGTGACCGCCAGTTGCCAATGTTGCCATAACCATTTCACTTTCTGTCAACATCATGCCTCTGTATTGTTCTCAATTTTTTTTTTTTTTTTGCTCTATAACACTCAGAAAAATAATCTCAAGATTTTGAGAAGAAAATTTTCTAATATTTTTCAACACAGAGCGAGAGTTAGGAATCAATGCTCTCAACACTAAAAAGGTTAATGCATCTCAGAGTGATTACTATTGTGCATTATTATTATTGTCTTCAATATTAACCCTTTGAGGGTCAAGACCCCCGATCCCTAACTCACTTTCAGGGTTGAAAAAAAATCTTATGAAATTACTCTCTTCCCGATGGTAATAACACCAAAAGTATGAAATTTAATGGAAAACTTACAAAATTATGCTTTCGCAAAGTTAGAGATATCAGTGACATTTACACGGTCGATTTTGCCCCAAATTTTAAAACCCCATTTTTTGGCCAATGCCATTGTTCCAGTTGACTAAAATCATATCTACTTCGCTAGAACTCCATTTGTTCTATTGATTGAGTACAAGAAACTGCCCATTTATCTATTTCAACTACCCAGTAAAATGGTCAGAAGTTGGCAATTTGACCCAATTTCGGCAAAATTTTCCAAAGGAAGCCAATTGCAAAAAAGGGTCCAGAATAAACAAGGGCAAACATTCCTGGCACTAAAAAAATATTTTCTCTATTCATTAGTCACATCTCCATGCCCCTCTTATATAACTCCTGCTTTCCATTTTGAATTTTTATTCTCACAAAAAATAGAAGATTAACTGTTATGCAGACTACTGCATAATTACAGAATAGGAAAAATAATATCAGTGCACTTGTGAAAGTATATTAGACTCACCAATCACTGTGTATTGGATGTCTGGCATGATTTGTTTACTCTTAAACATCAGCAAAAATCGAACATTTCTGCTAGCTTTAAGCTCGATTTCAAGATACTTTGCATTGTGAAACAAACCAAAATCATTTCTATTTCTGTAATACATCTTCCATTCTATCAAATGAGACCAAGAAAATGAGCCTACAACCTATACAGTGGACCCCCGGTTAACGATTTTAATCCGTGCAAGAGGGCTCATCGTTATGCGAAATAATCGTTATGCGAATTAATTTTCCCCATAAGAAATAATGGAAATAAAATTAATCCGTGCAAGAGGCCCAAAAGTATGAAAAAAAAATTTTTTTACCACATGAAATGTTAATTTTAATACACACAAACTGAAAAAGGCATGCACAATTACATGACACTTACTTTTATTGAAGATCTGGTGATGATTGATGGGATGGGAGGAGGGGAGAGCATTATCTTCTTACTGTTTAGAAGGGGAATCCCTTCCATTGGACTTGAGTAGCAAGTCCTTTTTGGGGTTACTTCCCTTCTTCTTTTAATGCCACTAAAGGGCCAGCTTCAGAGTCACTGACCTCTGTCGCACAAAAATCTGTCCATAGAGCTCTGTACCTCCCGTTTCTTCAGGGCTTTCCTAAATGGGCCATAAATTGTCATTGAAATAGTCACAAGCACGGCTTGAACAGCTTGTGTCGGGGATTTTCATCTATAAAGGTTTGCAGTTCAACCACTCGCACACTTTCCTTATCTTGAAGTAGGCACAATGGATTCCACCAACTTGGCATAGGCTTCTCAGGTTAGCCCCAAACCCTTCAAAACTTTCTTAATTTTCCTACTTTAAATTCTCACCCTTTTTTACCACAGGTTGGCACTAGAAACTTTCTTGGGGCCCATGGTCACTTTTTTCCCGAAACACCACCCAAAACACTGTAATAATACGAAATATTCGAGTGTTGCTTTGGGTGTTACCGCGAGGCTGGTGGAAACAATGGGGCGGCCGGCACATGTGAGGGCACATTGGGGCCCTCTGGACGAAAAAACGGTATGGGGTTTTTAACGGTATGCGGGGCAAAAAATTTTTCAAAAAAGTAATCGTTATGCGGGAAAAACGCTATCGATGCATGTTATGCGGGGGTCCACTGTACAGCTATAAATGATACGGAAATACAGTGCAAAGTCCGTTTCAACCAAAAAAAACCCGTTGAGTTTTTCCTCTTTTAGATGCGTGCTCTTGGATTTTTTTTAAACTGCAACATTTAACAGCAGCCCTTGTTTCAATATAGGCCTCCAGCTTTCTTCCCCCCCCGATTTAAGACGCTAGAATTTTGGCATATAAATACTGGACCGACATGGGTACAAGCTTACATATACAGAACCAACCCCCAAAGAGTTAATTGGGATCTTAAGACACTTTTTTGGGGAATTTAAAGGTACCTGAAAACCAGACAGTGTGTAAATGTATTTAGGTAGAGATAAATGTAAAATATAATTACAGTGGACCCTCAGTTAATGAATTAAACCCGTTCCCGAGAGTTTGTCTTTTAACCCATTTTTCGTTATCTGAATTAATTTTTCCCCTAGAAATAATAGAAATCCAATTTAATCCATTCCAGACACCCCCAAAAATATTAACCCTTTGACTGTCGAAAACCCCCCAAACCTGAGGTGTCTCCTGGGTCGCAAAATTTTAAAAAAAAAAAAAAAAAAAATTCTTATGAAAAAGTAGAGAATCTTTTTCCGATTGTAAAGACACCAAAAAAAAAAAACGAAATTTAATGGAAAACTGAGGGGAAATTTCGCTCTCTCGAAGTTAGCGGGCCGGCGATATTTACAAATCGGTTTTTTCTCCCACTTTGAGCCTATTTTCGGCAAATTCCATTATTCAGTCAACCAATCATAGCTATTTCTCAGAACTCCTTTTTTTTCCTTTTAGTACAAAAAACTGCCATTTACCTTTCAATACCCAATAAATGGTCAGGAATATGCAATTTGGCCAATTTCACGAAAATTAAAAAATATGACAATTTCAAAATAAGGACCAGAATGAACAATGCAGACATTCCTGGCTCTAAAATAACATTTTCTTTGTTCATCAGTCATGTCTCCAGGCCCCTGTGATATTACTCGTGCTTTTTATTTTGAAATTTTATTCAAACAAAAAATAGAAGATTTACTGTTATGCAGACTACTGCAATACTGTAATAATTGTAAAAATTACATCAACCCATTCATGACTGCATATTAGAATGGCTATTTGGACATTTATTGGACAATGACATCATTTGTTTACTTTTGAACATCTGCAAAAATCAAACATTTCCCGTACTTTGTGCTCCATTTCCAGGTTCTTTTTATAGTAAAATTAATCAAAATCACCTCTATTTCTATAATATAGTTTCCATTCTATCAAATGAGACCAAGAAAACGAGAATACAACCACAAATACTATATGAAAATAGACCACAAAGTTGGCATTTTAATTAAAAAAACCGGTCGGATTTTTTTTTTCTCATTATGCACTGCGTGCTCCAGGATTTTTTTGTATGGTGCACACTGACCACACAGACCCATTCTCTCACATGTGGGCCTACCAGCTTTCTCCTGCCTGATTTGAAGCCGCTAGAATTTATGAGTATATATACGTCAAACACGGTATCTCGTAAACGTATATAGTATACGGCCTCGACAGTCAAAGGGTTAAACAAAATAATTTTTTTTACATGAAATATACATTTCCCTACACAGAAAACAATGAGACATGCAGAATAAAAACATTATTAATTAATAAAATGACACTTACCTTTATTGAAGACATATTTGATGAGTGATGAGATGGAAGAAGGGAAAAGGATGATAGAGTTTACAATTGTTTGGAAGGGGAATCCCCTTCCATAAGGACTTTAGGTACCAAGTCCTTTTCTGGGGTTACCTCCCTTCATTGTTTTTTAACCCGTAAACGGTCCAAACGTATATATATGTTTTTACCACTAGTGCCCCAAACGTATATATACATTTTATTTTTCTTGCCTTCAAATTTGGCACGATTGGCCTGAGATGCCTTGTCAGCATAGAATGGGTCCTAACACTCAGTGTGAACAGTATTAAAAAAATCTGGGACCACTTAGTACCTTGTGGGAGCACCAGTTCAAATGAGTGCCAGCTAGAGCAAACAACACAGTGAACACATGGGATTCACTGAAGTCATGTAGTATTAACACTCCCATTTTAAAAGGAAAGTGATTTTGACCCTGAGTTTAGTGGCTTTGAGGTGGATGTGGCCACGAGTGGTCGAGAAAATATCAAAAAACCTCGATAATAACCCATGTGCAATATTTGTGCAACACCCTTTCAGAATGTTTTATAATCTATGCCCTAAGTCAAGAGAAACAATTCTGGCTGGCTGGCAGGCTGGCTGGATGACTGGCTGGATGACTGACTGACTGATTGGCTGGCTAGCTGACTGGCCAGCTGCATGGTGGCCAGCTGTGTGGCTGGCCGGCTGCTGGTGGCCTGGCTCTATCTACGTTTGTCTGTCTGTATCTATGTGTATCTCTGTCTCTGTCTGTCTGTCTTTGTCTATCTTTGTCTCTATCTGTTTCTGTCTGTCTCTGTCTATCTCTTTGTATCTGTCTATCTCTGTCTCACAGGTACACATAAATACACATATACATAGTGTAAATTACCTAGGATAACCCAAAAAATCCAGACAAAGTGCTATACTCTGCTTGAAGATGTGAGTAAAGGTGATGACACAGTCTGGTGACTCTCTCTGAGACAGAACTAGATGGATAGACAGGGAGCCTGACAGACAGAAAAATAGACAGACATGTTTGTGTACCAGCGAAAACAAAGGAGGGCGGTGCTCATCAAGCATCACCTCTAATCTTTTCTTATCTGCTACACCCTCCCCACCCTTGTGTATGCTCATCAAATGTCAGCTCTTATCAGATGTTATCTCATCATATTGTCAGGGGTGGACTTCGTTTTTCATGCATCAAGGGAACATATTATTATTATTTCTTCTTCTTCTCCTCTTCCTCCTCCTTTTCCTCCTCTTCCTCTTCTTCCTCCTCCTCCTGAACATTGCTGGGACATATAAATACTTTGTATATATTCCAAGACAATAGTTAATGGCCAAGGCAGGTGTAAATGTCCACCTGTCAGTGTGTTTGTGACAATGTGAGTACAATTTCAGTATCTAATACTAGTGTCAGAACAAAGGTTGGTTATGAATTGACAAGAACTACTATAAATTGTAATTATCAGAACATGAAAATTATATAAAATAATATGAATAGAAAAAAAGGTATATCGGCAATACTTTTGCATGCGGCAGAGCTCCATGTTGCCGTCAGGTGATCCCCAAGTGCCAACTTTGCGGCCTCATATCTCGGTAAGTACTGACTAATTTTTTTTTGATCCTATAACACTTAGAAAAATGTGCATTTTTTCAATAAAAAAAAAAAATTATTTTTCAAAATATTCAGGGCACTGGGGTAGTGAACCTATATACAGTGGACCCTCGACATTCGATACTAATCCATTCCTGAGAGCTATCGAATGTCGAAAATATCGAAAGTCGAATTAATTTTCACCATAAGAAATAATGAAAATCAAATTAATCCGTGCAAGACACCCAAAAGTATGAAAAAAAAAAAATTTACCACATGAAATATTAAGTTTAATGCAATAGAATAATTACAATAACAACAATAACAATAGATTAATAACAATAAAATAAATGACACTTACCTTTAATGAACATCTGGTGATGATTGATAGGATGGGAGGATGGGAGAGTGTGGATGGTCTTAGTATTTAGAAGGGGAATCCCCTTCCATTAGGACTTGAACTGGCAGCCTACCCATGCCTTACCACACTGTGTATGCCACTACAATTCTTAAATCTTTCAAACCAACCTTTGCTGGCCTTAACTTCACTCACATCACCACTAGTTGCAGGCAATTTCTTTACCAAATCATCATGCACTCCGACACACGCACTCCACTTTCGTACTTTGCAATTATCTCTTTCTTCATTTCAATAGTCATTAGCACCTTTTTTCTTGAAGGGTTGGCACTAGAAGCTTTCTTGGGGCCCATGGTCACTTATTTTGCAGAAACAAGCACCAAAAACAGTGATAATATGGATAACATGGAATGTACCGAATGCATTCTTAGATGCGCGCACATTGGCTGGCTTGTAAACACTGCCACACACGGGGCAGTTCAGGCCACATGTGGACATGTCTCGTACGAATCATATCCAATGTCGGGTTTTCCATTGAATGTCGAGGCGAAATTTTTGCGTTAAAATGCATCGAATGTCGGATTTATCGAATGTCGATGCCATCGAATGTCGGGGGTCCACTGCATACGTTTGGACCGTTCACGGGTTAATGCCACTGGGACCAGCTTGGGAGTCACTGGACCCCTGTTGCACCAAAAATCTGACCAGAGAGCTCTGTTTCTGGTGTATCTTTAAGATTTCCCTAAAATGGGACACAACATTGTCATTGTAGATGTTGCCAGCATGGCTTGCAACAGCTGTGTTAGGGTGATGTTCATCCATAAAGGTTTGCACTTCACTCCACTTTGCAGAAATGTCCTTAATCTTTGAAGAAGGCAACTTTCTTTATCTCTCTTCCCCCCCCCCCTCCTTCAAAGGAAATTCCTGAGCTGTCTTCTATTGTTGTTGCACCTTAAGCTCTTGCAGCTCTGTAACGGTTAGCTCTGCATCGTCATCCTCCACCAACTCTTCCACATCCTTGCCACTAACCTCCAACCCCATGGACTTCCCCAATGCCAAAATAGATTCCACAGCTGGCATAGGCTCCTCAGGGTTAGACCCAAACCCTTCAAAATCCCACTCTTGTACACATTCTGGCCACAATTTTCTCAAAGTTCTGCAAGTCACTCCCTCCCAGGCCTTACCCATAAGTTTTATGCAACTGATGATAATGAAGTGATCTTTCCAGAACTCTCTTAGGGTCAATTCAGTGTCTGAGGTCACTTCAAAGCACTTTTGAAACACTGCTTTGGTGTACAGTTTTTTGAAATTTGAAATGACCTGCTGGTCCATGGGCTGGAGGAGAGGAGTGGTGTTAGGGGGCAAAAATTTAACTTTGATGAAACTAAACTCCCCCACAATTCACTCTTCCAAGTCTGGAGGATAAGCAGGAGTATTGTCCATTAACAGGAAGCACTGGAGTGGCAATTTATTTTCCAGGAGGTATTTTTTCACACTGGGGCCAAACATGTCATAGAACCAATCAAGGAAAATGTCCCTAGTGACCCATGCCTTACTGTTTGTCCTTCACATCACACACAATTTAGGCTTGACAACACTGTTTTTCTTGAACACTCTGGGAGTGTCAGAGTGATACATGAGTAAAGGCTTCACTTTACAATCCCCCACTAGCATTACTACAAAACATGAGAGTTAGCCTGTCTTTCAAAGGCTTGTGTCCTGGGAGTACCTTTTCCTCCTGAGTAATGTAGGTCCTGTTTGGCATTTTCTTCCAAAA
Organism: Cherax quadricarinatus; assembly: GCF_026875155.1. Classification (NCBI taxonomy): domain Eukaryota; kingdom Metazoa; phylum Arthropoda; class Malacostraca; order Decapoda; family Parastacidae; genus Cherax; species Cherax quadricarinatus. The sequence goes on from NC_069427.1 coordinate 5,311,294, forward strand.
CAGGCCTCTTTCATCACAATTGAACACTTGGGACTTTAACTGTTCAGCCTCTATGTACCCCTTAACCCTTAAAATGCCCAAACCTAGATCTACGTTCACCTGCGTGGCACTCCGAATATTTAGAAAAATAAAAAAAATTGTTTTATGTTTTTAAATTAAAGAGGGCAATTTTCTGTGTGGTATAAGACAAAGAAAATTTAGGACCAGTACTTACAGAGATATAAGAGCACAAGGTTGTCTCTGGATGCTCACCTGATGGCAACATCCAGTCCTGCTGCTTGCAGTAGTGTTGCCAATTTACCTTTTTTTCTTGTTTTTATTTTAATTTATATAATTTTTATGTTCTGATAATTAGAATTTATAATAGTTCTTGTGATTTCATAGCCAATCTTTGTTCTAACACTAATATTATGTACTGAAATAGTACTCAAATTGTAACAATCAGACTGACAGGTAAACATTTTCACCTGCCCTGGTCATTTACTGTCTAGAAATATATACAAAGTATTTATAGGTCCCAGCAATGTTTTAGACACATTAAGTACGAAACTCCTTGAAGCATGGTGTTATGACAAGGGTCAGAATGTGCCCTGCTGGAGGGAACCTTGCCTTTATATGTTTTTACTCTTGCACACAAACATATCTTTGTATGTCTGTCTATCAGCCTGTCTGCCTGTCTGTCTGCCTGTATCTGTCTGCCTGTCTGTCTACCTGTACATCTATCTGTCTGTCTGCCTAGCTCTGCTTATCTGTCTGTGCAGTTCAGCTTATCTGTCTTTCTGTCTTGTGTGTGTGCCTGGAGTATAATATGAACTCCTTGAATAATGGTGTTATGACAACGTCAGATAACAAAAGTGACATTTGATGAATGTGCGCTGCTGGAGGGAGAACTTTGCCTTTATATGTATTTACCCTTGCACACAAGCATGTCTTTGTATGTCTGTCTGCCTGATTATCTGTCTGCCTGTCTATCTGTGCATCTGTCTGTCTGTACATCTGTCTGTCTAGTTTTGCTTATATTTCTGTCTGCCTGTGTGTGTTTGTCTTTCCAGCTGCTTGTCTCTGTCACAGAGAGCGGCTAGTAAACCTGTTGGTTTGTGGTGTATGGGCTGCTCCCTGATTGCCGAGCAAGTGACGCTGCTATTATTTACGTCATGTTTACACCTACCATCCAACTTACGACCTGCTCGACATACGTCCACTCGACTTACGACCATGCATCTGGCAGCTGGGCTGGGCCGGCTGATGCACACCACTTTACAATATTTGACAATACTCGCGGCAGCAATGCGTCATGTAGGCAGCATCAGTTTGAGTAACCCTGTCCTATCAGCAGCATCATACTGTATTAACTGTACTAACTGGACAGTAAATTTCACCATGGCCCCTAAGATGAAGTCTGAATCTTGCACTGGAGATTGTGGCAAGAAAGGCTCTTACTCTTGAACTCTCTATTTGTTTACACTGTTGCACATAAACCTGTCTGTATCTGTCTGCCTATATATCTGTGTATCTCTGTGTGTCTGTTTATCTGTCTGTCTACCTGTGCGTCTGTCTTTCTGTCTACCTGTGTCTATGTCTACCTGTGTGTCTTTATGTCCACCTGTGTGTCTTTGTCTACCTGTCTCTCTCTGTCTACCTGTGTGTCTGTCTATCTGTGTGTTTCTTTCTGTCTACCTGCGTGTCTGTCTGTCTACCTGTGTGTGTCTTTCTGTCTACCTGTGTGTCTGTCTGTCTACCTTTGTGTCTGTGTGTCAGTCTACCTGACTGTCTGTCTGTCTACCTGTGTCTGTGTTTTTCTGTCTGCTTGTCTGTCTCAGAGCCACTTATTAAGAGTGGAATTTGTCTTGAAGATGCCATATTAATAACGATAATAACACAATAATAATCACTGAGGTGCATTAAATGTGTATAAAACGTTGATATAGACATTTTGCTTAAACCATCTATGATTTCTTTTCAAAATTATATGATAAACATGCTACACTACATATAAACATATAAATTAACAACACTACATTTAAACATATAAATTAACATGGTCGGCTTGACAGAGTGAACAGGAACCGTTCGTGTCCGGGCTGGTAACAACAACAATGTTTGTGTACTAATGGTATATAATACCAACAAGATGAGATTAAGACACATGTGCAACATCTGGGTATCTTTATTGTAGACGTTTCGCCATCCAGTGGCTTTATCAATACAAATTCTAGGACATAACTTGAAGACAGTAGAACCATGAACAGAAGATGAGGTAATCAGTCCCTCAACCTAGGAGTAGGTGCGAAGAGCACCATAGTCATGGAGATTCTGAAGCAGAAGAAAGGATCCTGGCGCTTATATAGTAACGTCAGGTGTAGCAGACGAGGGCATATTCACTGGTAGGCGGGATTCCCCAGTGGAAGTAGGTCCTTCCCAAAGAGATGGGTTAGTTGTAGTAGTAGTTGTCGTAGTCGTGAAGGTTATGTACATATCCTCAGAATTAACCTTCACGACTACGACAACTACTACTACAACTAACCCATCTCTTTGGGAAGGACCTACTTCCACTGGGGAATCCCGCCTACCAGTGAATATGCCCTCGTCTGCTACACCTGACGTTACTATATAAGCGCCAGGATCCTTTCTTCTGCTTCAGAATCTCCACGACTATGGTGCTCTTCGCACCTACTCCTAGGTTGAGGGACTGATTACCTCATCTTCTGTACATGGTTCTACTGTCTTCAAGTTATGTCCTAGAATTTGTATTGATAAAGCCACTGGATGGCGAAACGTCTACAATAAAGATACCCAGATGTTGCACATGTGTCTTAATCTCAACAGCAACATTTGTTTACATAACTTGCCAACCTTCTACACACTCATTCGTTTATTCATTTAATCTTGTTTACTCACCTCTCACTCTACATTAGGACTACAGATATTTTAAGGTAAGTAATGAGTGGACATGATTATCATATTATAGTTTAATAATAATATTATTAATATAAGTACATATGTATTATTGTAATAATAATAATAATTATTATTAATATTATTATTAATTTAGGGCACTGGAGCACAGATCTACCTGCTGCTGCCGCTGTGCCACGGCCAGCTGGTGCAGCCGCTGTGCCACGGCCAGCTGCTGCCGCTGTACCACGGCCAGCTGCTGCTGCCACTGTACCACGGTCAGCTGCTCCTGCCACTGTACGATGGTCAGCTGCTGCTGCCACTGTACCACAGTCAGCTGCTGCTGCAGCTGTACCACAGTCAGCTGCTGCTTCCGCTGCACCAGGGTCAGCTGCTGCTCCCGCTGTACCACGGTCAGCTGCTGCTCCCGCTGTAACCACGGTCAGCTGTTGCTCCCGCTGTACCAGGGTCAGCTGTGTGCCCACTGTACCACGTCAGTCGCTGTTTCCCGCTGTACCACGGTCACTTCTGCTGCCGTGTGCCACGGCCAGCTGCACTGCCGCTGTCCCACGGCCGCTGCTCCGCTGTAAACCAGGCCACTGCTGCTGCCGCTGTACCATGGTCGCTGCTGCTGCCGCTTACCATGGTCAGCTGCTGCTGATGCTGTACCATGGCCAGCTGCTGCTGCCGCTGTACCATGGTCAGCTGCTGCTGCCGCTGTACCATGGTCAGCTGCTGCTGCCGCTGTACCACGTCCGTTTGCTGCGGGCGCTGTACCACTTCAGCTGCTGCTCCTGCTGTACCACGGTCAGCTGCTGCTCCCGCTGTACCACGGTCAGCTGCTGCTCCCGCTGTACCACGGTCAGCTGCTGCTCCCGCTGTACCACTGTCAGCTCTGCTTGCAGTAACCATGGTCACGCAGGGGCTGCTGTACCATGGTCAGCTGCTGCCCCGCTGTACCATGGTCAGCTGCTGCTGCTGCCGCTGAACCATGGTAAGCTGCTGCTGTTGCCGCTGAAACCAAAGGGTCAGCTGCTGCTGCTGCTGCTGTACCATGGTCAGCAGCTGCTGCTGACATGACCATGGTCAGCTGCTGCTGCTCGTGTTCCATGGCCAGTTGCTGCTGCTGCTGCCATTTCAGCAGCTGTTTCTGTACCATGGCAGCTGCTGCTGCTGCTGTAACCATGGTAAACTGCTGGTACCTGGTCGCTATGCTGAAACCATGGTCACCTGCTGCTGTACCATGGTCAGCTGGCTGTACAGGGTTTCCCCTGCTGCTGTCCCATGTCAGCTGCGCGAACCATGGTCAGCTGCTGCTGTCCCCATGGTCACCTGCTGCTGTACCTGGCAGCTGCTGCGCACAATGGTCACTGCTGCATGCCTGCGCTTCACCATGGACAGCTGCTGCTGCCTGCTGTACCATGGTCAGCTGCTGCTGTGACAATGGTCAATGCTATGCTGTACAATGGCCCTGCTTGGCTGCTGCAATAGTCAGCTGCGCTGTACTATGGTCAGCTGCTGCTTCCGCTGCACCAGGGTCAGCTGCTGCTCCCGCTGTACCACGGTCAGCTGCTGCTCCCGCTGTACCACGGTCAGCTGTTGCTCTCGCTGTACCACGGTCAGTTGCTGTCCCCGCTGTCCAGCAGGTCAGCTGCTGCCCGCTGTACCACGGTCAGCTGCTGCTGCCGCTGTGCCACGGCCAGCTGCAGCTGCCGCTGTACCACGGCCAGCTGCTGTTGCCGCTGTACCACAGCCAGCTGCCTGCCGGCTGTGCCATGGTCAGCTGCTGCTGCCGCTGAAACCATGGTCAGCTGCTGCTGCTGCTGCCAAGGCCAGGCTGCTGCCGCTGTACCATGGTCAGGCTGCTGCCGCTGTACCATGGTCAGCTGCTGCTGCAGTACCATGGTAAAGCTCTGCTGCTGTACCATGGTCAGCGCTGCTGCTGTACCTGTACAGCAGCTGCTGCTGCTGTGCCATGGTCAGCGCTGCTGCTGTAACGTGGCAGTGCTGCTGTACCATGGACACCCTACTGCTGATGTACCATGTCTGCTGCTGCGTACCATGGTCACGCTGCTTGCTGTACCGTTGGCAGCGCTGCTCTGCTGTACCATGGTCAGCTGCGCTGTACCATGGTCACTGCTGCTGCTGTACAATGCACTGCTGCGCTGTACCATGGTCAGCTGCTGTGCTGTACCATGGCCCACTGCTGCTCCTGCTGTACCATGGTCAGCTGCTGCTGCTGTACAATGGTCGGGCTGTGTTGCTGTACCATGGTCAGCGCTGCTGGCTGCTGTACCATGGTCAGCTGTTGCGCTGCAACCAGGGTCAGCTGCTGCTTCTTGCTGCTGAAACCATGGTCAGCTGCTGCTGCTGCTGTACCAGGGTCAGCTGCTGCTGCTGTACCAGGTCAGACTGCCTGTTTGATGCAACCATGGTCAGCTGCTGCTGTACCATGTTCAGCTGCTGCTGCTGCACCTTGGTCAGCTGCTGGTCTGGTACCATGTTCAGCTGCTGCTGCTGTACCATGGTCAGCTGCTGCTGCTGCTGCTGTACCATGGTCAGCTGCTGCTGCTGTACCATGGTCAGCTGCTGCTGTTGTTGTACCATGGTCAGCTGCTCCCTGCTGCTGGCTGTACCAATGGGCAGCTTGCTGCTGCTGTACCAGGGGTCAGCTGCTGCTGCTGCTGTACCATGGTCAGCTGCTGCTGCTGCTGAATAATGGTCATCTGCTGCTGCTGCTGTACCATGGTCAGCTACTGCTGATGCTGTACCATGGTCAGCTGCTGCTGCTGCTGTACCATAGTCAACTGCTGCTGCGGGCTGTTGCGTACCAAGGTGAGCTGCTGCTGCTGCTGTACCATGGTCAGCTGCTGCTGCTGCTGTACCATGGTCACCTGCTGCTGCTGTACCATGGTCAGCTGCTGCTGCTGTACCATGGTCAGCTGCTGCTGCTGCTGTACCATGGTCAGCTGCTGCTGCTGTACCATGGTCAGCTGCTGCTGCTGCTGTACCATGGTCAGCTGCTGCTGCTGCTGTAAGATGGTCTGCTGCTGCTGCTACTGTACCATGGTCAGCTGCTGCTGCTGCTGTACCATGGTCAGCTGCTGCTGCTGCTGTACCATGGTCAGCTGCTGCTGCTGCTGTACCATGGTCACTGCGCTGGCTGCTGAATCATGGTCAGCTGCTGCTGCTGCTGTACCATGGTCAGCTACTGCTGATGCTGTACCATGGTCAGCTGCTGCTGCTGCTGTACCATGGTCAGCTGCTGCTGCTGCTGTTGTTTGTACCAAGGTCAGCTGCTGCTGCTGCTGTACCATGGTCAGCTGCTGCTGCTGCTGTACCATGGTCACCTGCCGCTGCTGTACCATGGTCAGCTGCTGCTGCTATACCATGGTCAGCTGCTGCTGCTGCTGTACCATGGTCAGCTGCTGCTGCTGTACCATGGTCAGCTGCTGCTGCTGCTGTACCATGGTCCAGCTGCTGCTGCTGCTGCTGTACCATGGTCAGCTGCTGCCGCTGCACCATGGTCAGCTGCTGCTGTACACTGGTCTGCTTCTGCTGCAGTACCATTGTCAGCTGCTGCTGCAGTACCATGGTCAACTGCTGCTGCTGTACCATGGTCAGCTGCTGCTGTACACTGGTCTGCTTCTGCTGCAGTACCATTGTCAGCTGCTGCTGCAGTACCATGGTCAACTGCTGCTGTACACTGGTCTGCTTCTCCTGCAGTACCATTGTCAGCTGCTGCTGCTGCTGCTGTACCAAATGGTCGCTGCTGCCGCTGCACCATGGTCAGCTGCTGCTGTACACTGGTCTGCTTCTGCTGCAGTACCATTGTCAGCTGCTGCTGCAGTACCATGGTCAACTGCTGCTGCTGTACCATGGTCAGCTGCTGCTGCTGTACCATGGTCAGCTGCTGCTGCTGTGCCATGGTCAGTTGCTGCTGCTGTAACGTGGTCAGCTGCTGCTGCTATAAACCATGGTCAGCTACTGCTGCTGTACCAGGGGTGTGCTGCTGCTGTACCATGGTCAGCTCATGCTGCGCTGTACCATGGCCACTGCTGCTGCTGTACCGTGGTCAGCTGGCTGCTGCTGCTGTACCATGGTCAGCTGCTGCTGCTGTACCAAGGTCAGCGGGCTGCTGCTTTTAACAATGGTCAGCTGCTGCTGCTGAAACCATGGTCAGCTGCTGCTGCTGTACCATGGCCACGTTGCTGCTGTTGTACCTTGGTCAGCTGCTGCGCTGTACAATGGTCAGATGCTGCTGCTGCTGTACCATGGCCAGCTGCTGCTGCTGTACCATGGTCAGCTGCTGCTGCTGTACCACGTTCAGCTGCTGCTGCTGCTGCCGTACCATGGTCAGCTGCTGCTTCTGCTGTTTGAAACCATGGTCAGCTGCTGCTGTACCATGGTCAGCTGCTGCTGCTGCTGTACCATGGTCAGCTGCTGCTGCTGCTGCTGCACCATGGTCAGCTGCTGCTGTACCATGGTAAGCTGCTGCTGCTGTTGCTGTACTATGGTCAGCTGCTGCTGCTGCTGCTGCTGCACCATGGTCAGCTGCTGCTTGCTTTTCCTGTTCAGCTGCTGCTGCTGTACCCATGGTCAGCTGCTGCTGATGCTGCTGTACCATGGTCAGCTGCTGCTGCTGCTGTTGTACCATGGTCAGCTGCTGCTGCTGCTGCTGTACCATGATCAGCTGCTGCTGCTGCTGAATCATGGTCAGCTGCTGCTGCTGTACCATGGTCAGCTACTGTTGATGCTGTACCAGGTCAGCTGCTGCTGTTTGCTGAATCATGGTCAGCTGCTGCTGCTGCTGTTGCTGTACCAAGGTCAGGTGCTGCGGGCGGGCTGAAACCAGGGGTCAGGTGCTGCCCCTGCTGTACCATGGCAGCGGGCCTGCTGCTGCTGTACCATGGTCACCCTGCTGTTTCCTGCTGTACCATGGTCACCTGCTGCTGCTGTACCATGGTCGGCTGCTGCTGCTGTACCATGGTCAGCTGCTGCTGCTGCTGTACCATGGTCAGCTGCTGCTGCTGTACCATGGTCAGCTGCTGCTGCTGCTGTACCATGGTCACTGCTGCGCTGCTGTAAGATGGTCTGCTCGCTGCTACTGTACCATGGTCAGCTGCTGTTGCTGCTCTGTACCTTGGTCAGCTGCTGTTTGCTGCTGTACCATGGTCAGCTGCTGCTGCTGCTGTACCATGGTCAGCTGCTGCTGCTGCTGAATCATGGTCAGCTGCTGCTGCTGCTGTACCATGGTCAGCTACTGCTGATGCTGTACCATGGTCAGCTGCTGCTGCTGCTGTACCATGGTCAGCTGCTGCTGCTGCTGTTGCTGTACCAAGGTCAGCTGCTGCTGCTGCTGTACCATGGTCAGCTGCTGCTGCTGCTGTACCATGGCACCTGCTGTTTGCTGTCCCAAATGGCCCAGCTGCTGCTGGCATACCCATGGTCAGCTGCTGCTGCTGCTGTACCATGGTCAGCTGCTGCTGCTGTACCATGGTCAGCTGCTGCTGCTGCTGTACCATGGTCAGCTGCTGCTGCTGCTGTAAGATGGTCTGCTGCTGCTGCTACTGTACCATGGTCAGCTGCTGCTGCTGCTGCTGTACTATGGTCAGCTGCTGCCGCTGCACCATGGTCAGCTGCTGCTGTACACTGGTCTGCTTCTGCTGCAGTACCATTGTCAGCTGCTGCTGCAGTACCATGGTCAACTGCTGCTGCTGTACCATGGTCAGCTGCTGCTGCTGTACCATGGTCAGCTGCTGCTGCTGTGCCATGGTCAGTTGCTGCTGCTGTAACGTGGTCAGCTGCTGCTGCTATACCATGGTCAGCTACTGCTGCTGTACCATGGTCTGCTGCTGCTGTACCATGGTCAGCTCATGCTGCTGCTGTACCATGGCCAGCTGCTGCTGCTGTACCGTGGTCAGCTGCTGCTGCTGCTGTACCATGGTCAGCTGCTGCTGCTGTACCAAGGTCAGCTGCTGCTGCTGTACAATGGTCAGCTGCTGCTGCTGTACCATGGTCAGCTGCTGCTGCTGTACCATGGCCAGCTGTTGCTGCTGTTGTACCTTGGTCAGCTGCTGCTGCTGTACAATGGTCAGATGCTGCTGCTGCTGTACCATGGCCACTGCTGCTGGCCTGAAACCATGGTCAGCTGCTGCTGCTGTACCACGGTCAGCTGCTGCTGCTGCTGCCGTACCATGGTCAGCTGCTGCTTCTGCTGCTGTACCATGGTCAGCTGCTGCTGCTGCTGTACCATGGTCAGCTGCTGCTGCTGCTGTACTATGGTCAGCTGCTGCTGCTGCTGTACCATGGTCAGCTGCTGCTGCTGCTGCTGCAAACCATGGTCACTGCTGCTGTACCATGGTAAGCCTGCTGCTGCTGTTGTTTTAAACTATGGTCCAGCTGCTGTTGCTGCTGCGGGCCCCGGGCCCCCATGGTCAGCTGCTGCTGCTGCACCATGGTCAGCTGCTGCTGCTGTACCATGTTCAGCTGCTGCTGCTGTACCATGGTCAGCTGCTGCTGATGCTGCTGTACCATGGTCAGCTGCTGCAGCTGCTGTTGTACCATGGTCAGCTGCTGCTGCTGCTGCTGTACCATGATCAGCTGCTGCTGCTGCGCTGAATCATGGTCAGCTGCTGCTGCTGTACCATGGTCAGCTACTGTTGATGCTGTACCATGGTCAGCTGCTGCTGCTGCTGTATCATGGTCAGCTGCTGCTGCTGCTGTTGCTGTACCAAGGTCAGCTGCTGCTGCTGCTGTACCATGGTCAGGTGCTGCTGCTGCTGTACCATGGTCAGCTGCTGCTGCTGCTGTACCATGGTCAGCTGCTGCTGCTGTACCATGGTCAGCTGCTGCTGTTGTACCATGGTCAGCTGCTGCTGCTGATGTACCTTGGTCAGCTGCTGCTGCTGTACCATGGTCAGCTGCTGCTGTTGCTGTAACATGGTCAGCTGCTGCTGCTGTACCATGGTCAGCTGCTGCTGCACCATGGTCAGTGCTGCTGCTTTTGTACCATGGTCAGCTGCTGCGCTGCTGCTGCTGCTGTCCCCATGGTCAGCTGCAGCTGCGCTGTACCATGGTCAGCTGCTGCTGCAGCTGTACCATGGTCAGCTGCTGCTGCTGCTGTACCATGGTCAGCTGCTGCTGCTGCTGCTGTACCATGGTCAGTTGCTGCTGCTGTACCATGGTCAGCTGCTGCTGCTGCTGCTGTACCATGGCCCAGCTGCTGCGCTGCTGTACTATGGTCAGCTGCTGCTGCTGCTGCTGTACCATGGTCAGCTGCTGCTGCTGTACCATGGCCAGCTGCTGCTGCTGCTGCAGTACCATGGTCAGCTGCTCTGCGCTGCTGCTGTACCATGGTCAGCTGCTGCTGCTGTCCCCATGGCCACCCTGCTGCTTGCGCTGCTGTACCAAGGGTCAGCTGCTGCTGCTGCGTACCATGGGCATCTGCTGCTGCTTCTGTACATGGTCAGCTGCTGCTGTACCATGGTCAGCTGCTGCTGCTGCTGCTGTATCATGGCAGGTGCTGCTGCTGCTGCACCATGGTCAGCTGCTGCTGCTGTACTATAGTCAGCTGCTGCTGCAGTTGTACCATGGTCAGCTGCTGCTGCTGTACCATGGCCAGCTGCTGCTGCTGCGTACCATTGGTCAGCTGCTGTTTTCTGCTGTACCATGGTCAGCTGCTGCTGCTGCTGTACCATGTCAGCTGCTGTGCCATGGTCAGCTGCTGCTTTTTGTACGATGGTCAGCTGCTGCTGCTTGTACAAGGTCAGCTGCTGCTGCTGCTGCTGTACCATGGTCAGCTGCTGTTGTACTATGGGTCAGATGCTGCTGCTGTACCAATGGTCAGCTCCTGCTGCACCATGGTCAGCTGCTGCTGCTGTACCATGGCACCTGCTGCCTGCTGTACCATGGTCAGCTGCTGCTGCTGTACCATGGCCAGCTGTTGCTTCTGTTTTACCATGGTCAGCTGCTGCTGCTGTACAATGGTCAGCTGCTGCTGCTGTACCATGGCCAGCTGCTGCTGCTGCTGTACCAGGGTCAGCTGCTGCTGCGCTTTAAACCATGGGTCAGCTGCTGCTTTCTGCGGCTGTACCATGGTCAGCTGCTGCTGCTGCTGTACCATGGTCAGCTGCTGCTGCTGCTGTACCATGGTCAGCTGCTGCTGCTGCTGTACCATGGTCAGCTGCTGCTGCTGCTGCACCATGGTCAGCTGCTGCTGTACCATGGTAAGCTGCTGCTGCTGTTGCTGTACCATGGTCAGCTGCTGCTGCTGCACCATGGTCAGCTGCTGCTGCTGCACCATGGTCAGCTGCTGCTGCTGTACCATGTTCAGCTGCTGCTGCTGTACCATGGTCAGCTGCTGCTGCTGCTGTACCATGGTCAGCTGCTGCTGCTGCTGTTGTACCATGGTCTGCTGCTGCTGCTGCTGCTGTACCATGGTCAGCTGCTGCTGCTGAATCATGGTCAGCTGCTGCTGCTGCTGTACCAGGTCAGCTACTGCTGATGCTGTACCATGGTCAGCTGGTGCTGCTGCTGTATCATGGTCAGCTGCTGCTGCTGCTGATGCTGTACCAAGGTCAGCTGCTGCTGCTGCTGTACCATGGTCCAGCTGCTACTGCTGCTGTACCAGGTCACTGCTGCTGCTTGTACCATGGTCAGCTGCTGCTGCTGTCCCATGGTCAGCTCCCTGCGCTGATGTACCATGGTCAGCTGCTGCTGCTGTACCATGGTCAGCTGCTGCTGTTGCTGTAACATGGTCAGCTGCTGCTGCTGTACCATGGTCAGCTGCTGCTGCACCATGGTCAGCTGCTGCTGCTGTTGTACCACGGTCAGCTGCTGCTTGCTGCTGCTGCTGCTGCTGTACCATAGGTCCGCTGCAGCGCTGCTGTACCATGGAAAACCTGCTGCTGCAACTGCTGATGTACCATGGTCAGCTGCTGCTGCTGCTGCTGCTGCTGCTGTACCATGGTCAGCTGCTGCTGCTGCTGCTGTACCATGGTTAGCTGCTGCTGCTGCTGCTGTACCATGGTCAGCTGCTGCTGCTGCTGCTGTACCATGGTCAGCGCTGCTGCTCCCTGTACCATGGTCAGCTGCTGCGCTGCTGCGTACCAGGTCAGCTGCTGCTGCTGCTGCTGCTGCTGCTGTACTATGGTCAGCTGTGCTTGCTGCTGCTGTACCAGGTCGCTGCTGCTGCTGTACCATGGCCAGTGCTGCTGCTGCTGTACCATGGTCAGCTGCTGCTGCTGTACCATGGTCAGCTGCTGCTGCTGTACCATGGCCAGCTGCTGCTGCTGCTGCTGTACCATGGTCAGCTGCTGCTGCTGCTGTACCATGGTCATCTGCTGCTGCTTCTGTATCATGGTCAGCTGCTGCTGTACCATGGTCAGCTGCTGCTGCTGCTGCTGTATCATGGTCAGGTGCTGCTGCTGCTGCTGCTGCACCATGGTCAGCTGCTGCTGCTGTACTATAGTCAGCTGCTGCTGCAGTTGTACCATGGTCAGCTGCTGCTGCTGTACCATGGCCAGCTGCTGCTGCTGCTGTACCATGGTCAGCTGCTGCTTCTGCTGTACCATGGTCAGCTGCTGCTGCTGCTGTACCATGGTCAGCTGCTGTGCCATGGTCAGCTGCTGCTGTTGTACGATGGTCAGCTGCTGCTGCTGTACAATGGTCAGCTGCTGCTGCTGCTGCTGTACCATGGTCAGCTGCTGTTGTACTATGGTCAGATGCTGCTGCTGTACCATGGTCAGCTCCTGGTGCACCATGGTCAGCTGCTGCTGCTGTACCATGGTCAGCTGCTGCTGCTGCTGTACCATGGTCAGCTGCTGCTGCTGTACCATGGCCAGCTGTTGCTTCTGTTTTACCATGGTCAGCTGCTGCTGCTGTACAATGGTCAGCTGCTGCTGCTGTACCATGGCCAGCTGCTGCTGCTGTACCATGGCCAGCTGCTGCTGCTGCTGTACCATGGTCAGCTGCTGCTGCTGCTGCTGTACCATGGTCAGCTGCTGCTTCTGCTGCTGTACCATGGTCAAGCTGCTGGCTGCTGCTGTCCCATGGCCCAGCTGCTGCTGCTGCTGTACCAGGGTCAGCTGCTGCTGCTGTTTGTACCTGGTCAGCTGCTGCTGCTGCTGCTGCTGCACCATGGTCAGCTGCTGCTGTACCATGGTAAGCTGCTGCTGCTGTTGCTGTACCATGGTCAGCTGTGCTCCCTGCACACCATGGTCAGCTGCTGCTGCTCCACCAAATGGTCAGCTGCTGCTGCTGTACCATGTTCGGGCTGCTGCTGCTTACCATGGTCAGCTGCTGCTGCTGCTGTACCATGGTCAGCTGCTGCTGCTGCTGTTGTACCATGGTCTGCTGCTGCTGCTGCTGCTGTACCATGGTCAGCTGCTGCTGCTGAATCATGGTCAGCTGCTGCTGCTGCTGTACCATGGTCAGCTACTGCTGATGCTGTACCATGGTCAGCTGGTGCTGCTGCTGTATCAGGGTCAGCTGCTGCTGCTGCTAAATGCTGTCCCAAAGGTCAGCTGCTGCTGCTGCTGTACCATGGTCCAGCTGCTACTGCTGCTGTACCATGGTCAGCTGCTGCTGCTGTACCATGGTCAGCTGCTGCTGCTGTACCATGGTCAGCTGCTGCTGCTGATGTACCATGGTCAGCTGCTGCTGCTGTACCATGGTCAGCTGCTGCTGTTGCTGTAACATGGTCAGCTGCTGCTGCTGTACCATGGTCAGCTGCTGCTGCACCATGGTCAGCTGCTGCTGCTGTTGTACCACGGTCAGCTGCTGCTGCTGCTGCTGCTGCTGCTGTACCATGGTCAGCTGCAGCTGCTGCTGTACCATGGTAACCTGCTGCTGCAACTGCTGATGTACCATGGTCAGCTGCTGCTGCTGCTGCTGCTGCTGTACCATGGTCAGCTGCTGCTGCTGCTGCTGTACCATGGTCAGCTGCTGCTGCTGCTGTACCATGGTCAGCTGCTGCTGCTGCTGCTGTACCATGGTCAGCTGCTGCTGCTGCTGTACCATGGTCAGCTGCTGCTGCTGCTGCTGTACCATGGTCAGCTGCTGCTGCTGCTGCTGCTGTTTCATGGTCAGCTGCTGCTGGTCCTGTACCATGGTGAGCTGCTGCTGCTGTACCATGGTGAGCTGCTGCTGCTGTACCATGGTCAGCTGCTGCTGCTGTACCATGGTCAGCTGCTGCTGCTGCTGTACTATGGTCAGCTGCTGCTGCTGCCGCTGTACCATGGCCAGCTGCTGCTGCTGCTGTACCATGGTCAGCTGCTGCTGCTGCTGTACCATGGTCATCTGCTGCTGCTGCTGTATCATGGTCAGCTGCTGCTGTACTATGGTCAGCTGCTGCTGCTGCACCATGGTCAGCAGCTGCTGCGGTACCATGGTCAGCAGCTGCTGCTGCTGCTGCTGCTGTACCATGGTCAGGTGCTGCTGCTGCTGCACCATGGTCAGCTGCTGCTGCTGTACTATGGTCAGCTGCTGCTGCTGTTGTACCATGGTCAGCTGCTGCTGCTGTACCATGGCCAGCTGCTGCTGCTGCTGTACCATGGTCAGCTGCTGCTTCTGCTGTACCATGGTCAGCTGCTGCTGCTGCTGCTGTACCATGGTCAGCTGCTGCTGCTGCTGTACCATGGTCAGCTGCTGCTGCTGCTGCTGCTGTACCATGGTCAGCTGCTGCTGAAACGATGGTCAGCTGCTGCTGCTGAAACCATGGTCAGCTCCTGCTGCACCATGGTCAGCTGCTGCTGCGGTACCATGGTCAGCTGCTGCTGCTGCTGTACCATGATCAGCTGCTGCTGCTGCTGTTGTACCATGGTCAGCTGCTACTGCTGCTGTACTATGGTCAGCTGCTGCTGCTGCTGTACCATGGTCACCTGCTTCTGCTGTACCATGGTCAGCTGCTTCTGCTGTACCATGGTCAGCTGCTGCTGTACCATGGTCAGCTGCTGCTGTACCATGGTCAGCTGCTGCTGCTACTGTACCATGGTCAGCTGCTACTGCTGCTGTACCATGGTACCAGGGTACTAGTCCCTCTAGGATTTTCCAGGTGTATATAATCATGTATCTCTCCCGCCTGCGTTCCAGGGAATACAGTTTTATGAACCTCAAGCGCTCCCAGTAATTGAGGTGTTTTATCCCAGTTATGCACGCCATGAAAGTTCTCTGTACATTTTCTAGGTCGGCAATTTCACCTGCCTTGAAAGGTGCTGTTAGTGTGCAGCAATATTCCAGCCTAGATAGAACAAGTGACCTGAAGAGTGTCATCATGGGCTTGGCCTCCCTAGTTTTGAAGGTTCTCATTATCCATCCTGTCATTTTTCTAGCAGATGCGATTGATACAATGTTATGGTCCTTGAAAGTGAGATCCTCCGACATGATCACTCCCAGGTCTTTGACGTTGGTGTTTCGCTCTATTTTGTGGCCAGAATTTGTTTTGTACTCTGATGAAGATTTAATTTCCTCGTGTTTTCGAGGATGGCTAATGTAATTCCTATTTTTAAAGCAGGGGACAAGTCATTACCGTCAAATTACCGCCTAATAAGCCTGACCTTAATTGTAGGCAAATTAATAGTCAATTATAGCTGAGATTATAAGAAGCCATCTCGATAAGCATAGCCTGATTAACCCTTTGACTGTCAAAAGGCCCAATCCTGAAGTGTCTCCTGGTGTCGCAAAATATTCGAAAAAAAAAACTATTTTTTCTTATGAAAATGTTAAGATTATTTTTCTGATTGTTTTAGTCCCCCAAAAAATATTTTCCCATCAGTACTTACCGAGATATAGAGTCCTGAAGTTTGCTGAAATTGATCTGCGAGCGGCAACAGCGGCAACTGCCGCTCAAAAACCCGGTAAACTTTGTTTTCCCTTTGTATTCGATGGTTTCTTGTTTTTTTTCACTTTTTTAAATTTTTTTCACATAACTTTTGTGGCCGTGAGGACCAAATTATTGTGCAATGTTCAAATATACACTCGTTGAATGTAACCAATTATACCCAAAAAAAACTCGTATCATTACAAGTTGCTAAAACTTGTTTACACAAACAAACAATGTAAACAAATGTTTATTACGATTGTTCTATAATATATACATATGTACAATCACTGGGCATTTTTTATAGAAGTGCTGCAGCTTGTGGAATTCTTTGAAACATGGAAATAAGCAAAAATGGTGTCTTACACTCCTCGAACATAAAACGAGTGTCTCTGCGTTTTTGTGGGCGTTTTGTGGTATTCCACAACAAAACACCTTTTCGAGCTTTTTTCCCTTGGCAGTAGTAGCAGGCAGTGGTAGGGGTAGTGATCACCGGGCCTCAGACGAGAGGACATGTTTGATAATTTTGTGGGCGCTGGTCTATTGCAGGTGTTGTTTCTTGGGTACTTGAATATTATTTGTCTGAAGCCCAAACAAACAAAATTCACCATATTGGGTTTCTTCTTGGTCTTCAACTATACATATTATAAGCATTCAGCATGGAAAATGTCAAAAAGATAGAAAAACAGTTTTATGTACCACTTAAACTCTGCGAACACAGTCAGCAAACCCAATCTGCATGTCACATTTTGTCCACTAAGTGCTATTGCGGTTTGTAATCCATCACAGCTGCAGGTTTTACAATGGGTTCATTGGTATCTCTATTCTGCTTGCCGTGTTCTACCATTTCGTGTCGGTAAACTGATGTCACAGTGTGACATCACGTTTTGTCATGCCACTGAAATGCCATGATGTCATTTGCAGCAAACACCTGTACTTCACCTCTACGACTGCCAGCATCGAACCTAGGCATATGTTTACAATTTCCACGCACTGTCCCCACACACACTGTCATGTTCATCGCAAGAAATCACTGAGTATAGGCTTGTGTACCAGTTGTCAGTATATAAAATATGCCCCTTACCAAGATATGGCACATTTTGTTTAACGAATCACCGAGATACCCAGAAAATTTCTTGTATCAAAAAC
>NC_069427.1:5328657-5353385 GCF_026875155.1 Cherax quadricarinatus
AAAACACCACTGTGTAGGAAAACCTGTTTTATGTTTGGGGGTTAAAAACACTGTGATGACACCATGTTTTATGTGTGAGAGTGTAAAACACCACTGTGTATGACCCCCATGTTTTATGTGTGGAGAGTGTAAAACACCACTGTGTATGACACCATGTTTTATGTTTGAGGAGTGTAAAACACCACTGTGATGACACCATGTTTTATGTTTGAGGAGTGTAAAAACACCACTGTGTATGACACCATGTTTTATGTGTGAGAGTGTAAAACACCACTTTGTATGACACCATGTTTTATGTGTGAGAGTGTAAAACACCACTGTGAATGACATAAATTTTTAATGGTGAGAGTGTAAAACACCACTGTGTATGACACCAGGTTTTATGTGTGAGGAGTGTAAAACACCACTGTGTATGACACCATGTTTTATGTGTAAGAGTGTAAAACACCACTGTGTATGACACCATGTTTCACAGAGTTCCACAAGCTGCAGAACTTCTAGGAATATGTTCAGTGACTGTATATTGTATATATATTATAAAACAATAGTAATAAACAATGTTTTGTATTGTTTGTTTTTGGTAAACAAGTTTTGTAAACAATACATTGATATTAGTTTGTGTGCTTATTGTGTTGTATACAACGAGTGTATATATGTAACATTGCACCTTACTTTGGTCTCACAGGCCACATAAGTTATGTGAAAAAATAAAATAGTGAAAAAAACAACAAACCTTCAAATACAAGTAAACTAAAGTTTACCGGGTGAGCGGCAGTCGCCGCTGTTGCCATACGTGGCTCATTTTCTGCAAACTTCATGCCTCTATATCTCGGTAAGTACTGATGGGAAAATTTTTTTTTTGGACTAAAACAATCAGAAAAATAATCTTAACATTTTCATAAGAAAAAATAATTTTTTTTTTTCGAATATTTTGCGACACCAGGAGACACTTCAGGATTGGGCCCTTCAACAGTCAAAGGGTTAAAAATAACTCAGGGAATCTGTCTCATGTCCCACCATTATTGTACAAGCGAGCGGCTCATGTCCTCTCGCATGCTATTTCATTACTTTTTAACAAGTCACTAGAAACTAGCACCTTCCCAAAACTACTCAAGACAGCAAGGGTTACACCAATACATAAAGGTGGTGACCCTACAGATTTAAACAACTATAGGCCAATATCAAACTTACCATTGATATCCAAAATCTTTGAGAAACTCGTGCACAGGAGACTACATTCATTTATAACGGCACAAAAATACTCAACCCCTGCCAGTTTGGATTCGGAAAAATAAAAGCACTAAGGGATGCAACATAAAAATGCTAGATCTGCTTTACACAGCATTGGGAAAAATAAGGAATATCCACTAGGAATTTTTACTGACCTAAGAAAAGCTTTTGACACAGTAGACCATGGCATCCTACTCCACAAACTGGGCCATTATGGTATAAGAGGCCATGCGCTTGCATATTTCAATCTTACCTTACTAAAGTATTTAGTACGTCACCATTAAAGAACAGCATCAACAACACGGCCACTTGATACTGGAGTTCCCAGGGAAGTGTCCTTGGTCCCCTGCCTTCCTCATATACATCAATGATCTTCCGAACGTATCCCAACACCTGAACCCCATACTTTTTGCTGATGACATGACTTATGTCATCTCTCACCCTAATCTTGCCACCCTCAACACCATTGTTAACGAGGAGCTGATCAAAATATCGACTTGGATGACAGCCAATAAACTTACGCTTAGCACTGACAAAACCTACTACACTATGTTTTGGTAGCAGATCAGGAGTTGCGCAAATTAAAAATTAGATCGACAACACTCTAATTGCCAGACATAATGAGGGCAAATTTTCCCAGGCCTATACCTCGACAACAACCTGAATTTCAGCACCCATATCCAACACATTTCCCAAAAAAATATCCAAAACAGTTGGGGATCCTCTCCAAAAATATGATACTACGTGCTGCAAAATGCCCTTCTCACACTGTACCACTCACTCATTTATTTCCCTACCTCACCTATGCTATTTGTGCTTGGGGATCAACTGCAGCAACACACCTAAAGCCAATAATAACCCAACAAAAAGCCGCAGTAAGAATATTCGGTAAATCACATCCCTGGCAACACACCCCCACTCTTCATAGATCTAAAATTTTCTCCCTGTTCAGTACATTTCCCCACTTACTACTGTGCAATCTACTCTACAGGACCTTAAATTCCAATATTAACCTTGACCTAAAACACTTTCTTGATAGTTGTGGCAGAACCCACAGGCATAACACCAGACACAAACATCTCTATGACATTCCCCGTGTCTGACTAAACCTTTACAAAAATTCAATGTATGTCAAAGGCCCTAAAATCTGGAACACCCTACCTGAAAACTCTAGAACTGCAGACACATTCATCACCTTCAAAACTACCATTAGAAAACATCTTATCTCCCTGATACACCCTGTCAACTAATTACACGAATACCACCTTGGTGGTCACACTTACACTCACTCACCCATTTGACCATAAAAAGAAATATCAATCTCAATCTTAAAATAATGAATCCTAACTAGTCATAAGTTGGCCTGTGATACTCCAATACTGAAACTATGTACTGTGCCAAAACAAAAGCATTCACATTGCTAAACTCACAAACTAGTATTTAGTCACTTAGCCATAATACCATCTTACCTCATACTTTGTAATATTTTAAATTTAAGATTTAAACTAAGTTTGCCCAAAATGCCTAGCCATGCTAGGTGTTCTAGTGATACACTCTGTAATTATTTTACTACATGTAAACCACACAATACCCAAATTCTGTAAACTCAGCATTGTAATCCTTATAGAGAATAAACTTTGAATTTTGAATTTAATTTCTTTTCCAGGAGGTAATTCTTCACACCAGGGCCAAACACTTCATTGAACCACTCAACAAAAATTTCCCTCGTGACCCATGCCTTACTATTAGATTTCCTAAACACACACAATTTACTTTTCATAACATTGTTTTTCCTGAACACACTGGGATTTTCAGAATGGTACACTAGTAATGGCTTCACTTTGAAATCCCCAATAGCATTAGCACAGAGCATTAGTGTTAGCCTGTCTTTCATAGGCTTGTGTCTTGGCATTGCCTTTTCCTCCTGTGTAATGAAGGTCCTCTTTGGCATTTTCTTCCAAAAGAGGCCTGTTTCGTCACAATTGAACACTTTTTCAGGTTTCAGTCCTTCAGCCTCTATGTACTCCTGGAACTCATGCACATATTTTTCAGCCGCCTTGTGGTCCGAACTGGCAGCCTCACTATGCCTTACCACACTGTGTATGCCGGTACAGTTCTTAAATCTCTTAAACCAACCTTTGCTGGCCTTAAATTCACTCACATCACCACTATTTTCAGGCAGTTTCTTTACCAGATCGTTGTGCAACTGCCTAGCCTTTTCACAAATAATTGAAGTCATGAGAGTATCTCCTGCTAATTGTTTCTCATTTATCCACACCAATAATAACTTCTCAACCTCTTCGAGTACTGGTGATCTCATTTTTGTCAGCATAGTTACTCCCTTTGCAACAACAGCATCCTTGATTTCCCTTTTCTTGGCCACTATGGAACACATGGTTGTGTAGGGTTTCTTATACATCCTGGCCAGTTCTGCCGCACTTGTACCACTTTCATATTGTTCAATGATGTTTATCTAAATTCATTCATATTTCTCACGTTCTTTACCAAAGGCTTGGCACTAGGAGCTTTCATCGGAAGCCATGGTAACTTATTTAGCACTTGGAATTTTATGATAATATTTCGCATATGGAACAAGTGATGTGGGGACCGTTCGCTCACTGGTAAACAATGGCACACGGGCTGGGATAAGGAGGGCGGCTCGGCTCGAGCTGTGGCGTTACACATCCCAGATGAATGACTATTCGCGAGTCAAAACTACGATTAGCGAGCCTATGTTTTGGCGAAAATAACATTACGATTTCCGAAAATTCGACTAACGAGACCTTACGTTTATCGAGGGACCATGTACCTGGGTGGTGTTAGTCGACTGGAGTGGTCGCTCCTGTGACACTGACTAATTTCACCGATCTTGCGGAAGCATTGGAAGGGGCTTTCTATATAGTAGTATGTCACTGTTGTCAGCTAGGGCCTGTATACCATGTACATGTTATTGTAGTAAATAAAGATAGTATAATTATATTATTATTAACCAAAATACGGAAATGTCCATCAGTTAAAAAAGTTTCTTAAGGTCTTTAGGTGGTTAGATTGCCTTGAGGCTAAAGGTGTTTGTTGGGCCAAAATTTTTATTGTACCGCCAAGATGTATCATATGCCTTCTAGAGGTCAAAAAATATGGCAATAACTGAAGTAGTGGTTATTCACAAATGCATTACGGAAACATATGTATCCAAGCATACTTAAGGGGTCTATGGTAGAATCCTTTCGGAAAAGCATATTGAATAGTGGAGAGACTGTTGTGCGTCTCTACATACAACATTATACGTCGAATTTACCAGACGGTCATCACTTTGCAAAACTGCACTAGTAAGAGCTATGGTGACGATAGTGGAAGGCAATAATGTCCCGTAGTACCCGGTTTGTGGAAAGTGAGAGAACCAATGGCAGATTTTACACAGCTGGAGAAGCCAAAAACTCTTTGTGACCAAATAAGATTGAAAAGGTGGTTAAGAGGACATGCAAAGAGCTGGGACTGATGTAATGTTGTAACATCCAATATGGAATGTCAGTCAGGCCCAGCTGCCGCGTGATCGACAAGACTTGAGGAGAGTGTTGCTTCCAGTTCCTGAAGTGTAAAGGCAAATTATACTGTTTCTTCTCTGAGAGAAGAGAAAGTCCAAGGGTTGCTATAACTCTTGGCAGAATTGCAGGAAAGAAACGACGGGCAAAGAATGGGAGCCACGAGATATATGGGCTAGATGATTGCTAATTTCATTGGAAACATCTAGGGGTTTGGCTAAACACAGGCAATCCGCAGAAAACAAGAGCCGAGTCAGGAGGTATTTTACACTCAGTTTCCGTACTTTTTCCAGGACTGCATCATAGAGGGAAGCAAGAGGTGGATGGTGGAAAAAAATTCTCACCAGCAAGTGTATTAGCAATCACGGATGACATGGGCGAGGCGTTCGACACGTTTCTGCTTTAAAATCAAGGAAGTCTCTGAGGGTTCTATTGTACTGGTGCCTACCCCACGCACTGCTGTTTCAAAGTATGCACAAGCACATGCAAGGAGTCCACCAGGGCACACACTTCTGAGAAATGTTCTTGTCCGAGGTGTGGGGTATACAATGAGAGGGCTGCGGTTTAACACTGAGGATGGAGAAAGTGAAAAAGCTCATCAATGGAGGATGAAGAAGGAACCTCACCTGAAAGCAGTAGTTGTGAGTAAAAGTCCCAATTTGCTTTATCAAATTGCGCGTGGGCTACCAAAGTGGTGGTGAATATGAATGGGAAGTAAGAATGATTGGATATATTAATCGCTGTCTTGTTAAATCCGGAGAACAGACCAGGTGAAATCTAGTGCTGCAAAGGAGAGCTACTGAGAGATCAATACAAGTGAGAGTATGAGTATGAGGGATCAAAAATGGGTGAGAAGTCCCTGTGTTTTAAAACATGGAGGGGTGAGAAGTGAAAAAAGCCTCAAACTGAATGCCACAGGAATCGCAGTGAAACCACCCCAGAGGAAATGATGAGCATTAAAATCGCCTAATAAACAAAGACCGGTTGGCGGTAAGGACGAGACAAGAAGTGTAACATTGGGCGGAAAGATAATGCCTGAGATGGTGAGAGATACAAAGAACAGATGTATACCACCACCAAGTTGATACGGGCTGCAGTGTAATGCTGCGAAGTACGAACAAATAGCCATTGTGGTACGGCGGGACAAAAACAATATCAGTGCATAGGATGGGCACTTTCATTAAAGGTCCCATCAGAAAAAGGATTCCAAAGAATACAATAAATTATAGCCTGCAGATAGGATAGATAACCGCGGAGTGTAATTTTGGTTCTCGTAAGCAAACATTGACAGGGGAGAAGCTGGGGAAAGCAACAGCTGAAGCTCACCCCAATTACCCCGAGGCCGCAGATATTTTCCACTGTAAATTAGCCATGATTGATACTATAAACATACCCGAAATCCACAGGTATGGCGTTTTTTTTTTTTGCCTATGACTAGAGGGTTTGAATAAGTCTACATGGTGGCAGCGGAAAGAAAATGTTCAAGCTAGCAAAGGAACAGAGCGCTTGTGAAGAAAGGAGTTGCATAGATGGAGGGAGAGGAAGAGAAGGAATACAGGGGGTGGTATCAAATGTCCATTGATGGTTTAGTCTCTGCTATATATTCAGAGATTAGCTTCAAGTGTTTCGAATTCAAAGACCGATGTATGGGAGACAATATTGAGAGATGGAGGAGGAGGGTGAGTAAGTTTGGGAACAGTAATGAATTGCACGAAGATTTACAGCACCACAGACTGGGCATTTGGCTATTAGATCTGCATTATTTTGCTGGATGGTCAAATCGCAGCAATTTCTACACTGTTGCAGGTGTAGTTGATCACCTTATCGAATTGTAAACCGATGTCCTGCTACATAAATGAGGATGGGAGTTCACGGCTGTCAAAAGTTTTAAACAGCACCATTGCTATGGTATCGTCTCCGCCTGTGGGGCAGGAGAAGTTATAAGTGTCTACTTGAGGATTGGGAGATCTTGGAGTTAGAGCTGTTCAGAATGTCATTGTCCACATGTCTGGAGGAAATTTTGTTTGAAAACTATGGTTATGGGCTCAGGAATGAGGTACCACTACAAGATTTGGAGGGTATGATTTTTCAATAGTGACAGAACCAGTTTTCGATATGGGAAAGAAGGAAGTTAATTGAGCTTGGGTAGCATTCTGGACAAGTGATGATGAGCTTACCGCTCTTAAGAGCATGAAAAGAAATATCTTCACCAACATGCATAGGATTGCCTTTGCCATTACATGGTCGGAAAGTATGGGCATTAGTGGAAGTTGGTAGTAAAGTAAAGAATTTAGCCTCCATGTGCATTTCTGAAATGAGCGTGAATGGGATTGGAGGGTGCATGACGTATGTCGATCTTTTCTGAGAAGAAGAGAAGGTGGTAGAAGTATCATCAGAAGGTAATGAAGGTTGGCGTTTAGGAGTGGACCAGAGTTGGTCCGACGTGTAACGGGCCTGGCGGATTCGAAAAATTGCCGCACCATAGTGGGAGAGTCCGGAGGCATAGTCGAAGGGAAAGCGGGTGGTCATTATTGTATAGAGGAGTCAGTCGAGACCTTAGTACTGAAGCAGGTGAGGAAACAGCACCAGTACAAAGGTACAGAGGCATTAGGAGTGTCCGAAGAGTGGTCCAAAGCGAGGCGGGGTCACAGTATGGTGTGTGCGGTATCGAGAAGGGCTCCGGGTGTACCGGTTCACGGGGCTAGGGCTTTCCATGGTTAGGTCTTATTACTTCTTTCTTTTTAAAGTAAAAAAAAAAAGAAATGAAAATTATACAAGAATAAAAAAATAAAGAGGGGACTGGGGGAGGGGATAGTTCCTGGGAGGAATGAAAGGGCCAGAAAATCTCCCTCCACACCCAAGAGGACCTCAGCACTGCAAGTAGTGCAGATGCAGCATGGAAAACCCGTGCCATTACCCTACTCAGTTTCATGCCAAGTAAAACCGAAATCCAGGATAGCAACCTCACATCTGCGAGCTACCTCGCTTGACAAAGAGAGGGCGGCCGGATACCCCCCCACGAAGGCATACCTCCTTTGGCCACCACCCCCAGAAATCCGAATGGCAGCCTCCAGAGATACACCCGTACACCCGAAAGATCCCAAGCCACTCCCATGGGAGACTGGGAAGAGGGATTGGGACATCCCCAGGGCGATCCAGATTCCACGGCAAAACTATCACCACCGCCAGAACCTCAACGGAATGGTATGGACCCCAGTTACTTTCCCCTTGTCCAGGAACTTAGTGTGCCTGTGGGGGAAAAAAAAAAATACCCCAAAGGCAATAAAAGAGGAAGGTTAATAGGGAGGGGTAGGGAGGAGGAGGAGGAATGAGAAAAATAGGGAGGAGGGGAGGATAGATGCGGATAAGGCGAGGGGGGTTGGGTGGATAATTCTGGTCGGTCTGAGGGAAAGGAGACCAAACAGGTCTAATTCCTGCAGACCAAGAGCCTCTTCACCATGCCAAGGAGCCCCCCTTGAAGAGGTAGCAGCTTCAAATTCAAGCAGGAAGAGAAAGCTGGTAAGACTACTTGAGAGAGAATGGGTCTAGTGAGAAAAATCGTTAGACTCAGTGGTACACTTGTTAGGATGCCATTTGGTTTAGTCCATTTTTTTCGCCACGCCTAGCACGTAAGAAGTAACTCACACCTCGGCGGATAGATGGTGGTCTTTGTTCCAAGTGATAGCTCTAACAGCAGTGAAAGTGTTCAGTGAAAGTGAATCATGGTTTTTTTCTAGTGGGTTGTTTACCGAAAACAGTGCCCAGGACAACGTAATTAGCAACTGAAACCCAGACGACTCACTGACTTCCACCTCTGGTGCTGGGCCAGCTCGTTCATGTTTCATCCTGTACCAGGACAAAAGAGGAAACTATTCGCCCCATGTACAAGGCTCAGATGTGAGAGCAGTGAAAGTGTTAGTGATAGTTAATTCAAAGCTATGAAAGCAAGTTCTAGTTGCGTGTGAGAGGATGAATATTCACCAGTGATGTGGCAGTATGTTCTACGTGCATGTGGTCTTGGTAGTGTGCCATATGTGTTCCAAGGAGAAGGAGTAAATCTCGGAGACACATCCATGGCCGCACTTAAACCATGCCTGATAGTGAAGTAAATGGTATTGTGCTATGTATGGGTGTGAATGATGCACGTAAGGCGGGAAGGTGGTTGTGGTGATGATAGTGATGCTGGCAAGAAGTCATGTGGCCACCAGCAGCGGGCCACGCTACTACCGATTGCTGCTAACTCTGCACAACTTAAACCAGCCTCACCCAACCCCCACACTCCCACAACCAAACACAACAACAACACATTTCAATATCCAGAACCCACCAGCAGACCACATCTGGGATTGGCAGGAAGGTGACGGTTTATGTTCCAAGTCCCCAGGAACTTTGATTGAAACCACAAAGTAGAATATGGCCATCGTGTACACTTGGGAACAATGCTACTGAACTGGAACGCTTTCAGTTACTCTTCGATGAACCCCTGATGGACATTATTGTCAGGGAAACCAACATACTATGAGTACACCATGGCAAATACAATTCTCTCACCAAGATCACAGCTACACTAGTGGAAGGACACAACTGTGGCAGAGATGTACCTGTTTTTTGCCACAGTAATGCTTATGCCACATGTGTATAAGCACACTGTCACCACATACTGGGCAACAGAACGCCTGACATTATAGGTGTGAATCGTTTTCTGATACTGTTATGTATGTTACACTTTTCGGGCAAAACAAGGCCTGACAGAAGCGACAGGTTATTATATGATCGAAATGTGTTGTATGTACCTGACAAAGTGTTGCTGTATTTTTATTCCCCTTCAGGAAGCTTGTCTAATTGAATGGTTTTTATTTCATTCAAAGGAGACTCTCATTCATGCAATATTTATACCTGCAAGAGGAAAATTGACTTTGGTATAAAGTATTTATTTGTACTGTGCGATTGCAAAAGCTGGGGTCTTGTTTTGGAATATCATTTTGTACAACCTGTAGTATTACATTGAGAGATAAAGGTAGTTATGGGTTTCTCTGGTGATGTGGTTGGAACGATGATGGATCCATATCATTGGGTAAGGGACTTTACACTGAAAACTGGTACACTACCTAGGGTAGTAGGTTTGTAGGACAGAAACTGACCAGGAGGTTTACTATTGTCCTGCCAAGTGAGTGTATAAAACGAAAGCCTGTTGTAATTGTTTTTAACTTGATAGCAGGATTGCTGGTGTCTCATTTTTTCTGTCTCGTAAACTTGCAAGATTTCAAGGTATGTCTTGCTACTTCTACTTACACTTAGGTCACACTAACACATTACATGTACAAAGCATATTTTTTTACCACACACAAACACCCTCTATGGTTTTCTGCGATTTCTTTCTAGTTCTTGTTCTTGTTTATTTAATATTCTCCATGGGGTAACCCCGTCGTCTCCTGTAGTAATTACTAAATTTAAAAAAGAGAAACCCTTTCGTTTTCTTTTGAGGCCACCCTTGCCTCAGTGGGATCTTGCCGGTTTGATATATAAAACAAAAATAAAAACTGGTACACAATCCCCATACTCAGTGGACTTTTTGAGTGACATG
This sequence comes from Cherax quadricarinatus, assembly GCF_026875155.1. NCBI lineage: Eukaryota > Metazoa > Arthropoda > Malacostraca > Decapoda > Parastacidae > Cherax > Cherax quadricarinatus. The sequence continues at coordinate 5,339,011 of NC_069427.1, forward strand.
ACAAAGTGTGATGGCACTGTGCTTGGTAATCATAAACATATGCCAATGGTTCGACACTGGGACTCGCAGAGGTGAGGTGCAAGCCTTTGCTGCCAGTGACATCATGGCATTTCGGTGGCATGTCAAACGTGATGCCACACTGTTGTACAATCAGTTCAATGAAATGGAAAATGGAACACACTGGCAGAACATTTAGAGAGGACAATTAAACCCATTATAAAACCTGCACGCTGTCATGGACTACAACCTCATTATTATAATCTAAAAGAAGCACTAACCAAGGGCTATACAGTGGAGGCCCTCCATGCTCAACGATGGCATCAGCTAACATTAAACCCAGCTAATGATACATTTTAACACAAAAATTTTTCCTCAGCTAACGCTAAAAAACTCACCCTACGTGATTCGTTCGAGATGCATCCATGTGTGGCCTGAGCATGCCTCAGTTGTCCCGTGGGTGCTAGTGTTTACAAGCCAGCCAGTGTGGTCACATCCACACATACAATCAGAACATTTCAAATTATCACAGCATTTTAAGTGACTGTACCTGCAAAATAAGTCACCATGGGCCCCAAGAAAGCTTCTAGTGCCATCCCTGTGGTAAAAAGGGTGAGAAATACCATCGTACCACATTCAGGTGTTGCTGCACTACTGTCAGCTGTTGCTGCACCACGGTCAGCTGCTGCTGCACCACAGTCAGGTGTTGCTGAACCAAGGTCAGCTGCTGCTGCACCAACATCAGCTGTTGCTGCACCAGTCAGGTGTTGCTGCACCAGTCACCTGCTGCTGCACCATCAGCTGTTGCTGCACTGTCAGCTGCTGCTGCACAATCAGATATTGCTGCACCACTCAGCTGCATTTGCTGCACCACAGTTCAGCGTTTGCGGTGACCACAGCTCATCTGGCCTGTTGCAGCACCACAGTCAGCTGTTGTTGCTGCCCTCCAGGTCAAGTGCTGCATCACAGTTCAGCTGTTGCTGACAACCACAGGTCAGAACTGTTTGCCTGCACCACAGTCACAGCTGTTCCTGCCCACAGCTCAGCAGTTCTGCTGCACCACAGTCAGCTGTCCCTCCGCCCATCGCCACCACAGTCAGCTGTTCTGACCAAAATCATGACTCGTTTCCCGAACTGTCCGTCCAAGGTGAGTGTCTGAGTTGCCGGCGTCATTGTTCATAAGCCAGGGTGGCCTGTTCTTGCATCATTCCATACTTTTGTATTAATCCATAGTTTATTGTGTCCTGTAACTCCTAAACATGCCACCATGGGGCCAAAGAAAGCTTCTAGTGCCAACCCTGTGGTAAAAAGGGTTGAGGAAATACTATATACCACAGTCAGCTGCCTGACTGCACCACCGTCGCTGTTGCTGGATCAGTCAGTTGTTTTGCTGCTCCATGGTCAGCTGCCTGCTGCACCACGGTCAGCTGCTGCTGCCACCACGTCAGCTGCTGCTGCACAACTGTCAGCTGCTGCTCACCACGTTCAGCTGTGCTGCACCACAGTCAGCTGTCTGCTGCACCACAGTCAGCTGCTGCTGCACCCACAGTCAGCTGCTGCTGCACCACAGGTCAGCTGCTGCTTGCACCAGTGCAGCTGCTGCCTGACACACAGTAGCTGCTGCTGCACACACAGTCAGCTGTGCTGCCACCCACAGTCAGATGCGCTGCTGCTCCACAGTCAGATGGTGCTGCACCACGGTCAGCTGTTGCTGCACACAAGTCAGCTGCTTTATGTTGCTGCACCACAGTCGCTGTGATTGCACCGACCATCAGAGTATTACTCGAAGATGTGGAGTGTGTGTTGTTGGTGTGGCTTATACGTGAAGCAATTACCGAGTATACGAATTAACCCCAGATCTGTTAGCCACTCCAGGATTAAACCAAGAAAGCCAGTGCATCATCGAGGACTGTCTAACTTATTTCCATTGGGAGTCATTAATCTTGTTCCCCCAGGATGTGACCCACTCAAACAGTAGACTAACCACCCAGTGTGAAACAGGAAAAAAGTTTTGGGGGGGCCACTGGAACTAGTGCTCATATTGGTGAATTTAGGCAGCAAACAGGTGGTATTGTGAGTTTTTAAGAATTTGTAGATGGCATACACAGGTGTGTTAGGCATGGTGCAGCTGATTAAAATTCCAACCCCTACAAGTGTTCAATTGTGATGAAACAGGGGACTGTCTGGAAGGAAATGCCAAACTGGGCCTTCATTACTCAGAGGGGAAAGGGGCACTCCAGGACAAAACCTGTGAAAGACAGGTAAACTCTCATGTTTTGTTGTATTGCTAGTGGGGATTGCAAAGTGATGCCTTTACTCATGTAGCACTTCTGAAAAATAGAGTGTGTTTATGAAATTTGTTTTTTTTTTAATACTTTTGGACTGACTGGAACAGATGTAATTGGATTTCCATTATTTTCTTATGGGGAATACTAACTCGGCTAAACGATGAGCTCGCAGCAACAGATTAGTATTGTTAGGTTGTGGGTCTCCTCTGATCTAGCGCTGCAGGGCAGGAGGAAACGAGGGTATCAGGTGGAAAAGGGAGGGGGTTGATTAGTAGGTCTTATGTGTTCATAGCTGGGCAGTGGAGAGAGTGCAAGGGCACAGGGTAGCAAGAGATGGAGGGAGGAGAAAGGGCTCAGAGGGGAGTATGAAAGGTATCATCATCAGAGGTTTTGTGGAGTAAATCGGTTGTTTGTCAAGAAGTCAATGAGAGAAGTCGGATTATAGAAGGAGTCCATCTGCCAAGAGGGAAGTTAAAGATAGAGTGTAGAGCGGTGAAGGACGTTGGAGGGGTTAAATTCTTGCATGCTCGATGATAGAGAGGGCAGTCTAAACAGAACGTGGCTCTCTAACCGATACTAGAACTTACACTTCTCACAGAGAGGAAACTGGTGGCTCTTGTTACGGCCCCCCCCTACCAAAAAAATAACGGTGAAATTGTTAACCTGCCGGCAGCAGTACCAAGGGTACGTCATCAAACCCAATGTGGGGACTGCTGATCCGGCTCTTAGGAGCAGTAAGTTCCTGAAACAACCTCCGGGATATGCATTAAGCGCAGTAGTTCTCCAGAACACCTAATCTGGTAACACATCTACTGGCAGTAGTGAGTATTTACCTGGCTCCTACTGATTTAGTAGAACCGCTCACCGGCAGTCACCGAGTCTGATGGCCCTCAGTTACTTGACGGCCGCATTCAGGAGCTTGCAGCATGGTGTTCTGCAAGCAGGAATTAAACCGAAACACCTTGCGGTATGTGACAATGGGTCTTGAAGCGGTTAGTTAGATAGTATTCACCTGACCATGTTATGACTCCGGCCCATCAGTTGACCTGCGGTAGGCGGTGAGTCGCAGACATCACGGTAGTCCTTTGTATTTACTCTCTAAGGCCGGTTGATAAGTACACTCCGTAGATGGATCTGTGTGAGTTACTATCTACACCTTCAAGACCTGTGAACACCGCAAGGTGGTTCGATTAATCCTGCTTGCAGAACACTATGCTGCAAGCTCATTGAATGCGGCCGTCAAGTAACTGAGGCCATCAGACTCAGTGAGCTGCGGAGATGGGTTTTTCTAAAATCAGTAGAAGCCAGTAGAATACTCTCTACTGCCAGTAGATGTGTACCATTAGGTGTTCTGGTAACTACTGCTTAGATGCGTACCATGAGTAAGACCAGTGTGAAGAATGCGAAGGCGGGAGAGAGCAGTCTCCCAACCTTGACACTGATGACAAGAAGACAGCCAGTAACCTATACTTGATTTAATAGTATGAAGTTTGTTACCGAGTAGATTAGACCAACGTTGTTGCCAACGAGTGCGAAAGTAGGTAGCTATTACAGCAAAATAGTCTGTAAATGGAACACCTCTACATGAAAATGGTAGGTCATGTATTGCTGACCATGCAGCAGTGTATGCCTGTTCATTGCCCTGTATGTCAACATGACCAGGGACCCAACAAAAAACCATGTCTTTATGCTTGGTAGAGATACGCATAGCCAAAGGTTTGGTATACGGAGAACTAGAGGTGAGGTGTATCAAATTTTCATATAGCCTGTAGAGCACTAAGGGAGTTTGAGACAACCACAAATGATGACAGGCATAGATACAGATAAGTGCTGCAAAAATGACATACAATTCTGCAGTAAAAATGCTAGCTGAAGATAGTAAATGCCCTTGCATGATGCTGTCCGGAAACAATGCTGCAAATCCGACACCATCAGAAGACTTAGAGCTGTCTGTGTACACTGCGATGGCATGAGAATGAGAGTGGAAGTGGTCAAGAAAAAGAGAGCGGGAAGCTACCATAGGCAGTTGAGCTTTAGAGCAAGGGAGTGAGAGAGAACAGACTCGAACAGCTGGAACTTCCCAGGGGGGTAGGGAAAAGTGAGATGCTACATGAACATAGAAAGGTGGCAACTGTAGGGAAGACAAGAGCAAATGTAGGCAGAGTGAAAGGATGGAGCAAAAAAGGGCAACGAACAAATAAAGAGTGTCTACTAATATCGGTGACCATTCTATAAATGGAAGGATTGCAGAGATCCTGAGAGCGTATACAGTGGACCCCCGCATAACGATATTAATCTGTTCATGAGAGCTCATTGTTATGCGAAAATATCGTTTTTGCGAATGATTTTCCCCATAAGAAATTATGGAAATCAAATTAATCCGTGCAAAGACACAAAAGTATGAAAAATTTTTACCCACTTGAAATTACAATTTTCATACACACAAAGAGAAGGATACCATTGCTCAATAGTAGTGTAGAACATGCCACAGTATATATTGTGCATGTTCTACTCTTACTAAATGATGTATAAATGACACTTACCTTTATTGAAGATGCAGCTTTGGGAAATGAGGAGACACTGTGTCATGGGAGTGCCGTTTCGCCTGGTACTGTAGGTCCTGTTTGGCATTTTCACTTCCAGAACAGGCCTTATCACAACTGTGTATGTCACTACGATTCTCTTTAAATCTCTCATACCAACCTTTGACTGGGCTTTATATGATTCACCAATATGAGCACTAGTTCAGGCATTTTTTTCCCTGTTCATTGGGGTGTGTTAGTCGTTATGGTGTGGGTTGCATCCTGGGGTGGCAAGAATAGGTCCCAATGGGAAATAAGTTTGAGTTTCTCGATGATGCACTGACTTTCTTGGTTATCCTGGGTGGCTAACCCTCCGGGGTTAAGTGTTTCTCCGGTAATTGTTTTCACGTTAAGCCACACCAACAACACTCTCTCCACATCTTCAGAGTAATTCAGCTGATGGTGGTGCAAGATCAACAACAGCTGGGTGCAAGCTGACCATTGTTTGCAGCTGCAGTGTGGCGCTGGCAGCAGCAGCTTGTGGTGCAAGCATCTGCTGACTGTTGTACGATAGTATTTATCACCCTTTTACCTCAGGGTTGGCACTAGAAGCTTTCTTTGGTGCCCATGGTGGCTTATTTAGCAGTGACAGCACTATAAATATGGAATAATACAAATTGTATCAAACTGTATGCATTGGAACCCGGCCACCTGGACTTGTAACAATGACGGAAAAGGCAGGCGACCTCAGGCTGGATGGACAGGTTCGGGTCGAGTCATGTTCTGAGACAGCTGATGGGGCTCACAAGCAGGTGACCATTGGTGCAGCAGCAGCTGATGGTCCAGCAACAGCTGGACTGCGTCAGCAAACAGCTGATGGTCCAGAAACAGCTGACTGGGTCCAGCAAACAGCTGGACTGGTCCAGCATCAGCTGAAGACATCCAGCAAGAGCGACTGATCCAGCAACAGCTGACTGGCCCAGCAAAAAGTTGGGACTGGTCAGGCAACAGCGGACCTGATCCAGCAACAGTGGATATCCAGCAACAGCTGACTGATCCGCAACAGCTGACTTCAGCAACAGCGATTCTTAAATCTCTCAAACCAATCTTTGCTGGCTTTAGTTTCACCATATGAGCACTAAGTTCTCAGGGTTTTTCCCTGTTCACCTGGGTGTTAGTCGACTGGTGGGGGTTTGCATCTGGGAGAACAGATTAAGGACCCATGGAAATAAGTTAGACAGTCTTCGTGAACTCTTTTTAGGTTATCCTGGGTGGCTAAACCTCTGGGGTTTATTGTTTCTGGTTTATCAATAAGCCACACCAAACAACGGTGCTAAGCAGCAGCAGCAAGCAGCAGCTGAGTGTACAGCAGCAGCAGCGGCAGCAGCAGCAGCAACTGGGACAGTGCTACAGCAGCAGCAAGACTATGCTAACAGCAGCAGCAGACGGTACTACAACAGCAGCAGCAAGCAGCTGATGGTCGGTACAGCAGCTGCAGCAGTGGGACTGTGCTACAGCAGCAGCAGAGCAGTGACCATGGTACCACAGTATTTCGATAAATATTTCTCAACCTTTTTTACCTCGGGTTGGCACTAGAAGCTTTCTTGGGGCCCATGGTCACTTATTTTGCAGATAAAATCACCAAAAACACTGTAATAATATACGGAAAATGTTTACGGATTGTTATGCTTGGATGTTACAGCGGGAGGCTGGCTAGTAACAATGCACCTGCGGAACGGAACAAGTGAGGCTGGCTCAGGCCTCACTTAGAGTGGTCTTTTTATTTTTTTTTTTTTTTTCTAGGACGACAGGCATTGAGCGGGTTGTTTTTTAGCGGTTATGCGAGGCAAAAATCTTGGCGATATAAATGTAACGGTATGCCAGATTTAACTTATGTAAGGCAAACGGTTATGCAGGGGGTCCGCTGTATAGTAACGAAAGCAATGGGGTATCATGGCAGAATGGGAAAAACAAGGATGGACATTCGCTTCTGCATAGAGACTCTCAACAGGGGATAGAGCGGATAAAAGCACCAAGGCAAAATAACGTAATCCTTGGTGATAGACTGGGCGGTAAGGGCTTGAGGAGAGTTAGTAAGAGAGGCCGTGCTGAATCGATAGTGGTCACCATAATCGTGTTTCAACATAATGACAGGCTGAATGTAGGTGAAGAGAGAGAGTTTTCAACGAATCAGCCTTCCCCTTGAAAAGATGTACAAGGGTTTATGAAGGGTTCAGGCCCGGCTTGTGACAAGTTGCATTCATAGAGGTATTGTGATGGTTTCCAGGAATCCTATGTCATCCCCCCCCTTCCAAGAATAAGACCTAGAGAACCTGCCTGTATCACGTTCAGGGATAACGGGAGGCATAGTGGCTTAAAAAGTGATCGGAGACGACAGTGTGTCTTGTGAAAGTAATTAGAGAGGTTTTGGTACTGGGAAAATTTAAACCATGCGTGGTGGCCCATTTGGATAACCTCGGTCAAACGCATGCTGGAGAGAGAAACTGTAATGAGGTGACAGTACAGTGCCTGCAACAGGAATAGCAAAGTATCTTACATAGAGTGATGACCAAAATATTGGATGGAATGATGTGAAGTCAAATCTATTATAGCAAGAGAAAAAAGTGTTTGTGTCAGAACGCATCCTGGGGGACACCTTCAGCTTGGACAATGTCCTGGTGGTTAACACTTCGCTATTGCATGGCGTGGGGCCTGGGTTCGATTCCCAGCAAGAGTAGAAACATTGGGAGTGTTTCATTTCCATCCCTTTCAGTAAATGGCGTACAGTGGTCTATCTCGCTTTTTCGTAATTTAATCCGATTTCCTGGAAGTGTGTACTATTATCGATATTTTCAATTTTCATTCGCTCAATTTTCTCTCCATTAACAATTATATTACTAAATACAATTATCCGTTCTCTGACACCCAGACAGTATTAAAACAAAAAAAAAATTTACATGAAATATGATGTTCCGTTACATTAAACCATAAAATGGGATATGATGAATGCTAACATTTACAGCATCATTGAGAACACTTACCTTTATTGGAGATTCTTCTTAGTGTATGGGGGGACTGGAGGGAGTGGTTAAAAGAGATTTGGAATTATTTACAGTTTGGAAGGGGAGAATCCCCTACAATCACTACCTCAGGTACCAATTGCTTTTTCTGGGTTATCTTTTCTTCTCTGTTTCTTAATTCCACTAGGAACCTCTTGAGAGTCTTGTGAGTACTGTCTCACAAAGACCTGTCCTAGAAGAGCTCTGTTTCTGGGGGACGTCTTTTTAACATACTTCCTCTAAATTGGGTCAAAGTACGTTGTTCACTGTATCATGTTGCCAACATGGCTTGCAAAGCCTTGTCAGGGTTGGCTTGTTTTCTCATTAAAATATTCCATCTGTACCCCACATTTAAAAAATATCCTTAATTTCTGAGCAGGCACATTCTTCCATCTCTCTTCCTCCTCCCTCTGCGGCAAGATTCTGACTGACGATCTGTTGCTCTTCCTGCTGACGTCTTGCAGCTCCTTAAGTGTGAGCTCTTCTTGTGGTCTTCCACCAACTCTTCCACATCTCCAAACCACATCCATCCCCATGGAACTCCCCTGTGCCACAATAGTTTTAACAACAGCATAGGCTCATCTGGGGTCAGCCCAAAACCCTTCAAAATCCATCTTGTTGACACTAACCCTGGCCACATTTTCTCCCCAAGAGTAAGAAGTTCCTGTTGTCGACTCCCTCTCAAGGACGTACCTATAAGTGTTATGCAATGGAGGTTGGCTGAAGGTTCTCTCTTGGGTCAGTGAGTGTATCTGAGGTCACAGTCAAGCACCTTTGAAACACTGCTTTGCGTGTAGAGTTTTTTAAAGTTTGCAAGACCTGATGGTCATGGGACTGGAGGGGACGGTGGTTTTCAGGGTCCCAAGAACTTTACTGTGATGAACTCAAAAACTCCTCGGAAAATTAGGTATCCAAGTTTCTGGAGGATGAGCAGGTGCATTGTCCATTACTAGCAGGCAATTGAGATCACCAATTTCTTTTCAAGGTAATTTCTTCACACTAGGGCAAAACACTTCATTAACCACTCCAACAAAAAATTTCCCTGTGGACCTTTGCCTTACTTTTAGATTTCCAATTACACACACAATTTTACTATTCATATACATTGTTTTTTCTGAACAACTTGGGATTTTCAGATTGGTTACACTAGTATCAGCTTCACTTGAAAATCCCCACTAGCATTAGCACAGAACATGAAGACCAGCCTGTCTTTCAATTGGCTGTGGTCAGGCCAGTTCCTTTTCCTCCAGGGTAATGGTAGATCTATTCGGCAATTTTTTTCCAAAAGAGGCCTGTTTCGTCACAATTGAACACTTGTTCGGTTTCATTTCTCTTCAGCCTCATCTGTACTCCTTGAAATTCCTGCACTTATTTTCCATGCATGTTCGGTCTGAACTGGCAGCCTCCCCATGCTTATCACCACTGTGTATGCCAGTATGGTCTTAAATTCTCTCTCAAACCAGCCTTTGAGGGCTTAATTCACTCCATTCACCACTTGTTGCATTCATTCTTTACCAAATTGTCATACAACTGCCTAGGCCGTTTTCACAATAATACGACGTCATAAGACTATCTCTGCTATTGTTTGTCTAGTTTATCCACACCAATAATAACTTCTCAATCAATATCTTCGGAGTACTGGTTGTATCTCGTTTTTTGTAAGCATATTTTCCCCCTTTGGGCAAACAATCAGCTTCCTTGATTCTTTGTCTTGGCCACGATGGATGCTATGGTTGTATGCGGATTTGTTATATAACATCCTGGCCAGTTCAGCACACATACACCACTTTCATATTGTTCAATGATGTTTATCTAAATTCATTCATATTTCTCACGTTCTTTACCAAAGGCTTGGCACTAGGAGCTTTCATCGGAAGCCATGGTAACTTATTTAGCACTTGGAATTTTATGATAATATTTCGCATATGGAACAAGTGATGTGGGGACCGTTCGCTCACTGGTAAACAATGGCACACGGGCTGGGATAAGGAGGGCGGCTCGGCTCGAGCTGTGGCGTTACACATCCCAGATGAATGACTATTCGCGAGTCAAAACTACGATTAGCGAGCCTATGTTTTGGCGAAAATAACATTACGATTTCCGAAAATTCGACTAACGAGACCTTACGTTTATCGAGGGACCATGTACCTGGGTGGTGTTAGTCGACTGGAGTGGTCGCTCCTGTGACACTGACTAATTTCACCGATCTTGCGGAAGCATTGGAAGGGGCTTTCTATATAGTAGTATGTCACTGTTGTCAGCTAGGGCCTGTATACCATGTACATGTTATTGTAGTAAATAAAGATAGTATAATTATATTATTATTAACCAAAATACGGAAATGTCCATCAGTTAAAAAAGTTTCTTAAGGTCTTTAGGTGGTTAGATTGCCTTGAGGCTAAAGGTGTTTGTTGGGCCAAAATTTTTATTGTACCGCCAAGATGTATCATATGCCTTCTAGAGGTCAAAAAATATGGCAATAACTGAAGTAGTGGTTATTCACAAATGCATTACGGAAACATATGTATCCAAGCATACTTAAGGGGTCTATGGTAGAATCCTTTCGGAAAAGCATATTGAATAGTGGAGAGACTGTTGTGCGTCTCTACATACAACATTATACGTCGAATTTACCAGACGGTCATCACTTTGCAAAACTGCACTAGTAAGAGCTATGGTGACGATAGTGGAAGGCAATAATGTCCCGTAGTACCCGGTTTGTGGAAAGTGAGAGAACCAATGGCAGATTTTACACAGCTGGAGAAGCCAAAAACTCTTTGTGACCAAATAAGATTGAAAAGGTGGTTAAGAGGACATGCAAAGAGCTGGGACTGATGTAATGTTGTAACATCCAATATGGAATGTCAGTCAGGCCCAGCTGCCGCGTGATCGACAAGACTTGAGGAGAGTGTTGCTTCCAGTTCCTGAAGTGTAAAGGCAAATTATACTGTTTCTTCTCTGAGAGAAGAGAAAGTCCAAGGGTTGCTATAACTCTTGGCAGAATTGCAGGAAAGAAACGACGGGCAAAGAATGGGAGCCACGAGATATATGGGCTAGATGATTGCTAATTTCATTGGAAACATCTAGGGGTTTGGCTAAACACAGGCAATCCGCAGAAAACAAGAGCCGAGTCAGGAGGTATTTTACACTCAGTTTCCGTACTTTTTCCAGGACTGCATCATAGAGGGAAGCAAGAGGTGGATGGTGGAAAAAAATTCTCACCAGCAAGTGTATTAGCAATCACGGATGACATGGGCGAGGCGTTCGACACGTTTCTGCTTTAAAATCAAGGAAGTCTCTGAGGGTTCTATTGTACTGGTGCCTACCCCACGCACTGCTGTTTCAAAGTATGCACAAGCACATGCAAGGAGTCCACCAGGGCACACACTTCTGAGAAATGTTCTTGTCCGAGGTGTGGGGTATACAATGAGAGGGCTGCGGTTTAACACTGAGGATGGAGAAAGTGAAAAAGCTCATCAATGGAGGATGAAGAAGGAACCTCACCTGAAAGCAGTAGTTGTGAGTAAAAGTCCCAATTTGCTTTATCAAATTGCGCGTGGGCTACCAAAGTGGTGGTGAATATGAATGGGAAGTAAGAATGATTGGATATATTAATCGCTGTCTTGTTAAATCCGGAGAACAGACCAGGTGAAATCTAGTGCTGCAAAGGAGAGCTACTGAGAGATCAATACAAGTGAGAGTATGAGTATGAGGGATCAAAAATGGGTGAGAAGTCCCTGTGTTTTAAAACATGGAGGGGTGAGAAGTGAAAAAAGCCTCAAACTGAATGCCACAGGAATCGCAGTGAAACCACCCCAGAGGAAATGATGAGCATTAAAATCGCCTAATAAACAAAGACCGGTTGGCGGTAAGGACGAGACAAGAAGTGTAACATTGGGCGGAAAGATAATGCCTGAGATGGTGAGAGATACAAAGAACAGATGTATACCACCACCAAGTTGATACGGGCTGCAGTGTAATGCTGCGAAGTACGAACAAATAGCCATTGTGGTACGGCGGGACAAAAACAATATCAGTGCATAGGATGGGCACTTTCATTAAAGGTCCCATCAGAAAAAGGATCCAAAGAATACAATAAATTATAGCCTGAGATAGGATAGATAACCGCGGAGTGTAATTTTGGTTCTCGTAAGCAAACATTGACAGGGGAAAGCTGGGAAAGCAACAGCTGAAGCTCACCCCAATTACCCGAGGCCACAGATATTCCACTGTAAATAGGCCATGATTGATAACTATAAACATACCCGAAATCCACAGGTATGGGTGCCTATGGACTAGAGGGGTTTGAAAAGTCTACATGGTGGCAGCAGAAAATGTTCAAGTAGCAAAGGAACAGAGCGCTGTGAAGAAAGGAGTTGCATAGATGGAGGAGAAGAAGAGAAGGAACAGGGGGTGGATCAGTGTCCATTGATGGTTTAGTCTCTGCAATATATTCAGAGATAGCTTCAAGTGTTTCGGAATTCAAAGACGATGTATGGGAGACAATATTGGAGATGGAGGAGGAGGGTGAGTAAAGATTGGGACAGTAATGGATTGCACGAAGTAGGTGGGGATGAAAGGGTGTGGAGAACAGGAGAAGTAGTGTGGGAGGGGACAGAAGAGGCAGAAACCTGGAAGGTGGCAAAAGAGGAAGAAACTTGGGAGGGACAGGGGAAGAAGCACAGTATGAGGAGGAGGGTGAGCCTCCACAATTGCAACAGCCTCTTAGACGGGAAGAACCAGGCACAGATACTGGAAAGGTAAAATGTTTAGTGGAAAGAAGGGAAGGAGGGGTTAAAGGAGATTTGAGCAATGGGGATTTTTTGGACTTTTCAGAGTAAGGGCGATTGGGAGGTGTGTACGAGGTTTTGTCGATACTGGGGATTGTGAAGGAGAACATGAAGATGCGAGAGGCAGACTGAAGTGTTGAAGTAGGGACTTCTGAGCCTAGGACAGCAAAGGAATTAGAACACAGAGTGACTATGGGAAGGGCAACCACAGAGGAGGCTGCAGAAGATGGGACCCTAGAGTGGGGGGATGCTCAGATACACGAGAATGAGAATACGGGTAGTCTCCCTGGAGTGTAGATGAGAAACTGCCATAGCAAAAAGGAGACCTTCTGCCTCTTGAGGCAATGGATTTCCCACTCATTTAAGTAGACTGGCAACGGTGAGAGTAAGAAGGGTGAGCCTCATGACAATTAAAGCAAGAGGGAGGTCAGCTACATGACGCATTAGAATGGTCATCGGCACCTTAGACTGGGCATTTTGCTATAGATCTAAAATATTGTGCTGGGTGACCAAATCGCCAGCAATTTCTACACTGCTGCAGTGTAGTATCACCTTTCGAACTTGCACTGATGTCCAGCTATATAAACAGAGGAGGGGAGTTCACAGCTGTCAAATTAATTGAGCCACATTGCAAGGGTATTGTTTCTGCCCACAGGAAAAAGAAGGACATAAGTGCTTACTTTATGATTGGAGATCCTGGAGTTCCAGCGGGTTCAAGAATGTCGCTGAAAACAAGTCTGGAAATTCTGTTGGACTATGGTATGGGGCAGAATGGCAGTACTACTACAAGAATTGAGGGAATGATGTTTTTCAATAGTGACAGGAATAGTATCGATATGTGAAAGGAGAGAAAGATCATGAGCTTGGGTAGCATTCTGGACAGTGACGATGGCATACTGCTCTTGAGAGCATGAAACAAAATATCTCTACCAACATGGCATAGTAGCGCCTTGCCAATACTATGGTCGGAAAGATAGGCAATAGGTGAAGTCGGTCGTAGAGTAAAGAATTTAGTCCATTGTGCTGTCCGAAGCTGAGCGTGGAAAGAGAGTGCATGACATGCCCGTCTTTTCTGAGTAGAATGGAAGGTAATGAAGTATCGTCAAAAGGCAATTGTTGTTGGCGTTTAGAAGTGCAACAAAAGTTGGCCGATGTGGGAGGGCTGGCGATTCGAAAATTGCCGCACCGTAGAGGGAGAGGCCGAAGCATAGTCAAAGGGGGAGGAGGTCAGACAAATCAAAGGGTCAGTTGAGATTCCCCGTACTGAAGCTGGTAATGAAAAAGCACCAGCAAGAGGTACAGGGGTATAGGAGTGTCCGAAGAGTGGTCAAAAAACAAGGCAGGGTCAGAATGGAGGGGCAGTACCAGTAAGGGGCTGGGGGTAGCAGGTTTATGCACTAGGGTTCCATGGTTAGGTTACTTCTTTCTTTTTTGGTTTAAGAAAAAAAAAAGGAAGAAAAAAAATAAAAAAAAGGGGAACGGGAGGAAATAGTCCTAGGAGGAATGAAAGGGCAGGAAAACGCCTTCCATGCCCAAGAGGACTTTAACACCACAAGTAGTGCAGATGTGGCATGGAACCCATGCCAATTTACTAACTCTTTTCACTAAGGTGTTGATATGAATTGTGTTATGGACTCGTAAGGCTTCAATATTTTTCCCCACCGGAGGTTTTTGAGGAAAAATTTAAAGGGACACAGATAGGAGGAAAATTTTTTCCTG